>JAEQBH010000808.1:0-252290 GCA_016808115.1 Tetrastigma voinierianum
AGTTCTTTTTTCCATTGATGAATGGTTCGGTATGAGGATGCAATTTTCGAGTGAAGGGGGATGGGAGGTAAACTGAGACAAGGAGAGGCCAGATGAAGGCTTGGTGGAGGCGGATTGAGATCGCGACTATTCTTGTGTATTTCTTCACGATTCATTGTCTTGAAAATCTTTCAGTTTGTAATGAAAATCACTATGAACTAACTTTTCTCTCTGAGGTTTCATCATCCCTAACTCCACTTTCCGTTATGGATTAACACTTTAATTGTGGCTTATTTAATATCGATATGATTTCTATGGTTGTTTTTACTCCTGAATTTAATCACATGTTATTATTTGATTGTGTTGGCATCTTACAATGTCTATGAGTATGATATCGAGATGATGACTCGTGGGGACATGGGTAAAAACAGCGCTTGGTCAATAAGGGAATAGAGATATCCACATTCAAGTGGCATTAGGGTTTCTATTCATGCATCTCGAGTCAAGGGATCGAAACAGAATGCGATACACCACACTATAACTGAGATATGCGGCTATATCTAGAAGGAATAACTTGTGAGGCAAGATCAATCCTTCTTTTATAAATCATATAGAATATTAAATAAATGCACTATCTAGGTTAAAATCCATCCGGTGGTAAGTGAAACTAAAACCTAGTTTTCCATCATTACCTTAAATTGAAGTTTCACAATATTAGGTTTTCTCTAAATCAAATTAGTTTAATACATAATTCACTATAAAGATGATCCAAATATTTTCTAGATCATCAATTCGGTATTCAACATGCTTCTCTTCCGTGGGAGCGACAAATATGATAGCCATACCTTTGCGTGAACTCGACGTGTATACTTGCGCGCTATGGTGCGCATTTTTGCAAATTTTACCGCATACTTTAGTAGATTAATAACGACCTCTTGACCTCCAAATTAGAAGATCCAGCGGAGATGGTGCATAGACTCATGGATGAAAATTTCTGGAAAGCAGAGACATAAATCGATCAAATGTAGCCATGTGGTGTTGAGATAAAGCAAAGCAGTCTAAATAGGAAAATTTCTTGGATTTGTGTCTCATGTTTTGTTTTGACCATAATTGTCATTAATTAGCCAAATTTAGTGATTCTAGTTGGGGAAAGAACTACTTAAAGTATACCTCAGGAATTTTAGAAGTACCAGAAAATCGGACCCTAAGTCCCTTTTTGAATGAAGTGAAAATATGATAAATTCTTTGAGTTATCCTTTGTTTTGAATGCCCATTTTGGTGTTTTGTATGAGATTAAGTTGTAATGATCAATGGACAATTGTTCTTGAAAATAGACTCATAGAGATATCATTTTCTTGCGAAGAAGTTTGGGCCAAATATGTGGCTCAGTGTTCCTGAATTTTGAGTGAGTGTATTGGGTAAATCTTCTTGATGACATACTACGTGATTTTTCTTTGTTAGTTCTCTGATTGTGTGTTATCATGATGGATTAAGGCTGGTGATGATAAAACCTGAGATAAGATCGGGATTAGAGAATATGAGTCAGAAACAACAATAGCACGGTTTGTTCTTTACATTTCTCTTTTGCTTCCAATTTTTATATTTCTATGTCATCAAAAGCGTGAGTTTTATAATCTTCATATGTGCTTTCTGTTTTGAACCATATGGGTGGTTTGAGTTTAGTAAATTGAATTCAAGTGGATTACCATGAAATCTATGTGTGTTGGAGTTTGAACCATAAATAAATTGGTTTGAGTGTTATGTAATTAGTGTCGCTATGTTATTGTGGAAATTATGTGTTTCAATTGCCCTCTTAAATGTGTGGAAAGATCATTCATAAATGGTCTATCAAATTGGCAAACATATAGCAGTTCAAGTAATGTACATTGAATTATTGAATATGTGAATCGTACTATGAAAATGCGAATATGAGAATAGTGACATATAATCCATTGCCGAAGAATGTTATCGGTAGTGTATAAAATGCAAATGTAAAAATAACTAGTCCCTTAATAGTAGGACAATGCGAAGTTATTAAAGTGTTAAATTGTATGACGGCGGACCGTGTCGGTGATTTCGATTATCCTATGCCCAAAAATTTGATTAGTTCGTTTTAAGGAGAAAAATGGGTTAACGAATGTATAGAATTAGTAATAATTGGTATGTAATGAAAATACTAGTATAAGTAAACATGAAAAAGTGTGAATCATTGTCTTATATACAAGATAAAATGAATGTATGTTAAACTATTATAAAATCATATATATATATATATATATATATATATATATATATATATATATATATATATATATATATATATATTGCATGGAACTACATGAATAAGCGCGAAATGTTGTTTGAAAAATAAACATATTAGATATAATTTAGATGATCATGATGCATAGGCAATATTGTTATATGTTTATATGTGCATATATATGTTGTATTGATTGTATGAATGAAGAATAAGCGTAAAAAGCTCAACTAAGCGAAATGTTTGGTGCGTTGATTCTCTGTGTGCGGGTATACGTGTAGATAGTATAAGGCGAAGGCCATTTGAGTATGGGAGTCGCCGTCATACCGGAGTTTGGGTATACGTAAAATGCTGTTTTCATGCATACCACCATTTCATGATATCATGTAATTATTTTGCGATAAATCAGAATAATATATAAATCTTCATGGAATATCATTTTACTATTGGGGTGAAAAGGGTTAAGCTATAATATTTTATATTAATGTATGTTACAAAGGCATGGAATACCATTTGTATCAATATGTTGTACTAAAGAATAGACATAGGCCATCTTCAGAAATGATATGATGTATATTTCTCATATTAATGAATGTATTGGTAATGATATATCATATATTCATATATAAGTATGTTTATGAAATGTGTTTTTACGACAAATGGTTTCATAGGTCACGTCTCTGGATCAGTTCGCTGTCGGAGTCGGGCTTGGGGCGCGACAGCCGGGCTATGCTAAATGACTCAACAGTTGAATATGGATAATAAGGTGGCAAGTGAGAAACATCTTGACTCAATGAATTAGAAGGTGCAATAAATGCAATGCTAGGAATCTATAAAGAAAGACAAAAGCTCCAGCATGATAAATGTATTTGTAGGAAGAGTTTGGGCTGGTCGACGGTCCTCTTATTTCCAACTCACCGACTTAAAAAGCTTTTCCAGGGAGATTTAAAGTGGAGGTGGTGAAGACCGTTTCTTTGTGATTAGTTTTCTATGGAGGTGGAAATCATGCACCTGAAGGAAGGGGGCTTTGAGTCAGCGTGCAATGGTGAAACCACACTTTGGAGGCGCCTTTATAAATCTGAGAAAGCAGTCCATCAATCCCAGTACACAAACGTTGCATTAGGGAGTTCAAGAAGAGCTGGAGTCTCAATAACGGTGAGATTCAAGTCGATATGACATTAAACAATAGTAGTTGGGAGCCAACCTAAGCGTTTTGAGTTTTCGTTCATTAATCCCGATTTTAGTGTTTTTATTGTTATTTGTGTTTGATTTTCTTTTAGAGATCGCGAATTTTCTCGGCGTAAACTTAACCTAATCGCATTGTCTGTGATTGTGTTTCGAGGCTGAAGGGTCAGGTAGCGACAAGAGATATAACCTAAGAGACTCATTCTAGGGTTGGATAAGGATTAGAGCCTCATTAAGGGAGTCTTCTATAGCATAAATTTTTTATCAAAACATGAATTGAACCTCTCTGTAACGTCGCGGCGTTGGATCTCAACGTCACAACATTAAGGAAAAGTGGAAGCATTTTGTAACATCGTAAGCGTTAGGTTCACTCTCTGGAATGTCGCGATGTTGGAATTGTGACTCTTAGGAACATCGCGGCGTTGGCCGAACTCACCACGGCGTTGCTGTTTTATGAACATGGTATCACATTTTGGATCCTGCATAAAACCTAACACTCTCTAGTTTGCTAGTTTCAATAATGACCTCCTCAACCTTATCCTAAATGATTTTCATTCCTTAGAGACCTAAAATTACCTGCAGATAAAAAAACCTAGAGTTCTCCCATTGTTCATCTTTTGATGATTTCAGTTTTAGTGAAGTGGTATAGATTTGTTTTCTTGGTGTTTTTGGGTTGGTTTGTGATGAGGAAGGAGCCTGTGTAGTGATTGGAGGTGCAAGCTTAGAATCATAACCAAAGTAGTGTTTCTGTAATTATAGCTAGGTGTTTGATTTTTGTCTAAGTGGGTTTTATCATTTCTTGGCTATTCACGTAGAGCTTCCTCCTCATTAGGTGTACAGGTTAATTTAATTCTATAAGTGCAGAATGCCATCCAAAGCCTTACCTGTTCAGTGCATGATAATAGGAGGCAAAAGCATAATTAAGCTCATTAAGTGGTGAAAATACCTCATGATTACAATCATGAGAAGTCCGTCAATGCAAGTGTGGTAGAAGTGGCCTCTGTCTCTGAAACTAGATCCTTCATCGGAGAAAAAGGGTTTCACCACCCATAGATGATTTCTTTATAGGAAACTATGTGAAGACTAAGGATGGGTAGCTTCATAACCTGAGACCAGCCTTACAATGAGTGTCACGGGAATTCTAATAATTCAGCCATAGTGTACTAAAGGGTGATAAGGTGTCTTGAGGTTTTGTGTAGACTTGGTGCGAAGTCTATCAATGTATACCCTATAATCGCAGACGATTAATTCTGAAGCCTATGATGAAACCACGAAACTGATTATCCCGGATTCTTAGGATCTTCGACAAATGGGCGAGTGATCGACTTGACAAGGAAGGGCCATATTAGTACACCTGAGCCAAACAACGCTACATTCCTAGGTATGGCATCACTTCATCATACGTCTTGTCTAATCAGATGACAGTGTGTAGTAGCGACCAAAGTGCGTCAACTCAATTATGCTATCATCCAGGACATCCCATTTGATGTCGGCCAGGTTATAAAGGATGCAGTCCTCTATAACAAAGATGCTAAGATGAATCTAGGGTACCCTCTTTTCTCATTTATAGTCTGTGCAATGACTGAGTCCACCAGAGGGCAATGAGAAGCGAATACACGATAAAAACGATAATGGTTAAAACTACAAATGTGATTATTACCAAAGGCTGAAGTGTATGATTCGAATTGTGAGTCCTGGATGAGAATGAGTGCAGAGCTATTACCAATCTAGGTTTGGGATTCGGTAGGTACCGAAGGTACGGGCGGTCATCGCTGAGCCAGCCTGTCGGGAGGAGGGACTTTGTGATCAGCTCTGCTGCACTAGAGGACCGGTCATGTGACACGACAGCGTTGATGCATATTGGGATGAGACGGGGAACGCGGTCTCTATCAATGGAAGTTCTGGACACTAGCGGGAAAACGTGCTGCCGTCATGCGTGACCCGGCCGGTGGTGGCTTGACGGCGGTCCGTCGGCGACGCCTCGTGCTCACCGGTTTTCTCATGCCACTACCACCACCACGCATGTTAATTGGTGATCACCGGGGGAGTTCCACTACCTAAATCCGATATTTTTGTTGACATTGAGGATAATGCCCGATTTGTTTGGGGGATATGGATGATCGGGTTGGTTTCCTATTTTTAGGTTAGTTTTCTGTTTTAGTTTGTTTTTTGTGTTTAGGTTATTTTAGTTTTTTTTTTTATCCATTTAGGTTGTGTGTGTCTTTGTTTTTATATACAGTTTTTATGTGTTTGCGTGTTTTAGGTTGCTTTTGTAGTGTTATGTGTATTTTAGAGTTTATTTATGTATTGTGTGTGAGTGGATGCCATGATGGCTAATGAGTCCATTTCATCGGGGTACCTCAAAATAATGAGCGAAAATGGGACCTTAGAGTTGTTCCATGATGCGGAATAGTATCTTTAGAAAGTTAGGGTGACTTGGTTCAATCACCTCCTTGTATTTGAAACCATTTCCCAAAGTTTATCATACATAAATGTGATCTAGGGTATGCAGTCCGAACATTGTTTAAGATTCTACAAATATTGAGTTCTAACCACCTAAGGATAGAAACCTTTGAAAGAGGATTCAACGTCAGGCCACTAATTAAAAATTGAAAAAAGAGCATATATCTCAAGCCATCCTGAACTCATAATGATATCAATCAGATCAGACATGATGGGATCTAAAATAAAATGAGCTGAACTGAGCAGGTGTGGCTGTTGCGTCGGGTGGAAGGATGGATGCACCGAGTCTGGGAAGACCTTCAGTTTAGGTGGATTGGGGTGGGATGGGTGGGTGAGTGCCACCCAGTGCACAGGTCGCGGTGGATCCAGCGTGGGACACTCAGTTGAGCCTGGCGCCGTTTTCCTGTGCAGAGGTCCTTCCATGGTTAGAGTCTTTCAGATGGGCGAGTCGACTTCAAGTTTGGGGGTATTGGACTACCAAATTTATATATTGGAGAGATCATGAAACAACTACATAGACTTTCGAGAAGGTCATTGGAAAACTTGGGAGGTTGAGTTGTAGATCGACTGACCTTACTAGTGAGTTCAGCAAGTTTGCAACCCTTAAGGATCCTCGATTTTAGAATGAGCTTGTGTGCAAGTTTGGTTCATTTTAACTCTCATGTTTGGAATCATGTATATCACACTCATGTCATAGGCGTATTAGTGTGTCATTTTTCATGTGTGTTTTGTTTTGAGTCTGTTTCTTGCTTGGGGACAAGCAAGAAGCTAAGTTTGGGGGTGTGATGAGTACCCAAAACACTCATCATATACCCACGTTTTATCATGTTTTCCAGTTCATTTCATATAGTAATAAGTGTGGTTATTGCTTTTTATCTGATACTTGGCATCTTGTGCGTTCCGTTGAACGTTTGAGGTTGTGTGGAGGCTAGAAGGAGATTGGGCGCCGTGACGTCAGCGGCGTTGAGGTTAGGCGTCTCGACTAACGTCAATCGCAGTATCACTAGGACTCAACCAACAAGTTTTTCTTTTTGGATATAATAAAAGAATGAAGTCAAGAGAGGGGAGGGCGAGACGGACGGGCTGACACATGGGTGGTCGGTCGTGTGATTCCTGTATTTGTAGTTTCTTTCTTGAACACTGATTCGTGCCATAGTAGGGGTGCCAAAATCAACAATATTTATAAACCTAAATTTCCTCCCTCTTCTTAGTATAAAGCTACGATATAGACACTCTAGGATCGAACACGAGGATGGGTTTCTTCGTACCCAGAATGATTCTGATGGGCTCAAAATGGTGAATTTGTTTTGGATTTTAGGATTTGGTGTAAAAATAGTGAGGGTTTTGATGATGAAAACTGAAAATAAACTAAAGTAAAACAAGAAAAATAATAAAAGAGATCTCCTTGAAGTATCAGGATACTGGGCTTGGGATTCTGACAGCGAGGGTTTCTAGGTTCATTTCCTCTCGTTGGAGGATGACATATAGTCATTTCGAGCTTAGGGTCTTCATTTGCTTTAAGCTAAACCCTAATAATTTTCCTTTTGATAGGAAGCATTTATAGTTCCCTACGGTGAAAATCTATCACATGACCCATCTATAATGATTCGTAAAAGCGACTAATGAATCTCGGTGGATCTAATAATAAGCATCATGAACCACACAAGATTACCAAGTATTGATCAATGAGGATGCATCTACGATTGAAAATATAACATAACCTACCTCGTTGGCTCGTAAGAGCAACTAATGGACTATCGGTGTATCTAAAGCTAGAATACCTTTGAACCACAAAAGCTTGCTAAGTATTGTGAAAGTACATCAAAAGCTTTAAACCTAAGAGATGTAAATTTGGGAACCAAAATGTCAAAACACAACTGCGTGAAAACGGGAACCAAAGTTTACCTTACAAAAGCGAATTTGCCCGAGTAGCCTCCTCTTGGGAGGAAGGGTCTAGCCAACCATCACTCTGAGTTGTCATCTCGAGAGTGTTTGGAAGAAAATGAGAAAGGGAGAAAGAGGAGAAGAGAGAAAGTGAAGGCAACCGGGGGGCCCGTGTTGCTTAGTCCAAACTTAGGTCAATGGTGTATTCTGATAGCTTATATAGCCTTACAATCAAAGTGAACTACCAAATAACCTAACTAAACTATTACAATGAGGTAGAAAGGAAAAACCAAAAACGGGGCCGTTTAAAGAAATTTGGAATTTTTATTGCAGGGAAAAATTCTCTCTCTTGCCTTTGTTCATCGATGTTGGCCTCTTGTTCCCATTTGCTCCTATATTGCTACTATTCCATTTCTTATAACTTTTTGATGTGCTTGATTTAAAGGGCTTGTTAAAATTGATGAAAACCCTTATGAAATTGATGGAAATCAACGACTTTGTTATGATTGGATTGACACGACGAGGTTGGCTTCCAATTCACGCGCAAAAAAAAACTACAAAAAACAGCCCGGGAATGCGGGTGAAGTGATAGGGACCCAAACATGTCAATTGGGTTAATTATAATAATTAGTACACAAAAAACGCTCAAAACCTATTAAAAATAGGATTCAAAATAGCATTTTTTGGGGACTAATCAAACACCTAATGATTAAAAACTCAATGGTTGTAATGAACAGTATGATGTTCTAGATTTATTTCTAAGGTTTTGTTGTACTTTTGCATATTCATATGGTTAATTATTTAATTATATTCTGTCGATGCAGTGATGGATCGATATTAGTGCTCTATTCTGTGATTTATTAACATGGTGATGTTTGGCTAACATTAGCATGCTCTTGCCAGGAATCTAAGATCGAGAGATAAAGATTCTCGTTAGATTCTCGGGGAATCGATTAGAGAGATAGTTGGTAAATTGGAGAGTAGAGATCTCCCGGTTCCAAGTGTGGCGATTAGGGTTTAATCATTCAAGTGTTTTGGAGTCTAGGGTTGATGTAGAGATGCAATAAACCCTACTAGCGAGATAGGCGAATATACCTCAAGAGAGGATATCTTGTAGGCACGATCAACCAGCGTGAATTCGTTAATGTACTGAATGAACAATTTTATCTAGATTATAATCCATTGAGTATGGCAGGGGGCGACCTAGTCTCTGATAGTGAGTTGCTTAGCTATTTTTAGGGTTAGCGTTTCTTTACATTAGTTATAATTCACTTGAGTTTGAGATCCAGATAATATTCTAGAGCCAATTCCAGTATTCAACACACTTCTCCTTGTGGGAACGACACTTGATAAGCCTTGCACTACATAACCTCAGCCCAGCGTATACTTTCATGTACGAGACTACGTTTTGCAAAATTTTACTAACCTATCTTGAAGCCCATCTAACGTTGCCATCTTTCCTAAAATCTGGATCAATGAAGTTTGACTTATTCCCTTTCCTTTTTATCTTTGATATCATGTCTGGAAATGATATCTACTAGACGCTTTTGCATCCAATACTATTTTCATAGTATATATATATATATATATATATATATATATATACTCATTAACTATATTGTATATATATATATATATATATATATATATATATATATCATATATATATAACATATATATATATGTATATATCATAATATACCTAAGTAACCTAGAAAGCGTGTGCTATGGCGTATGGGCCTATGTTTTACAAATTTTACACAACTTTATCACCGGCTTGAGTCCAAGCGTTGCCATCTTTCCCACAAATCTCTAGATCAATGAAGTTTGACTTCTTCCCTTTCCCTTTTTATCTTTGATATCATGTCTTGATATCCACTAGGCAGCTTTGCATCCCCATCTTTATTTTCTTAGTGTATATATATATATATATATATATATATATATATATATATATATATATATATATATATATTGCTTAGAAGTTTTCATGTTAACTATTGAAAAGCCTTAATTTCTCATACTTAAATAAGGGAGAATAAACCAAGTTTGCACCACATATTACAGAATTGAGCATAATAAAGCCTTAAATTTCTAGAAAAGGGTCTTCCATTTCTGTCCATTTATCCCTTGAGGATCCATATTTTCCTCAAAAGCCTTCCTCATTATATGAGAGATTCTTCTAGATGGCTCAAATCTATAAAATAATAGTCAATTTAAATATTATTTACAATTACCAAAACATAAGACTTTAAAATATCAACATAAAATTATACATGTAAATACTCAAAATTAAATATGATTGTTAATGAAAATAAGTTGAAATTATAGTTGAACTTCGACACATCATTAGTTTTATAATAAGCGCACACATCATTTAAGTAAGCATATGAGTGTATGATTTTGATATGTCACATATTCAAAAGTATGTGTTGAAGCGATTGTAGGTGCATGTGCATGTGCATGTGTAGGTGTTGGTGAAGTCGTAAGCAGATGATCAACAAGTTGGAGTGGTGCTGGTGCCTCTGTATGCAAAAGCAACATGATGGTTGTCGGTGACTACATTGTTAAGTGATATGCTCTGCCAGACGGCATATACATTGTCATTGTATATGTTTTATATACATGAGGCATTTATCGGTTTATCTTGTTATTTAAATTGTGGTTTAACTTGATAAATTAGATCCTTGAATGAATTGGCTCAAACTTTGTCATCCAGTATGTGACTTGATAGTAAACCTTAAGGCATAAGAACACTATTTTAATGGTCCATTTGTCGATCATTCTTTGTGGGAATAATATTAGTAAGACTATTATGTTTTTAAGAAAATACCACGTTTTGCTAGTCATGAACTATTAAAATGTTGCACCGAACATAAATACATGTTAGTTCATGTTATTAGATTGACCAGCTGTGAAATACTACATGGATTATGTGGTGATTCTCATTGCGGTGGTAGTATTTGAGTCCTTAGACACGAATTCACCATAGTTTTCGCGAGGAACCGTGTCTTAACGTGGCTCAATGGCGTCTTCTTGAGGATAGTATCTGGCTATGGTTAGGCATGCGATAAATCATGTGGAGGAATGTGAGTGATAGTGAAGGAATTTATCCCTCTCTTAGTGGTGAGATGTCTATTGGCCTGTAAGTGAGACTGAAATGCGTAGTGTCAACCAGATGAGGATTATTCGGAGTTATCAATATCATTTCTTTAGTCGATTTACTTGAGAATCAAGAAGCGATTAAGTAGTATAAAGATGACTTGATCCATGCTTTGTGTATCGAGACATCGTGTGACAAAAGGACTAATATCATACTATGGTAGGTTTTTTAGGAGTCATCGAATTCACTTGATTTGGGTAGTTATAATGTCTTGCTAGAAACCAATTATAACTTGTGGAGCAAAATATGGTTGGGCCTTTGCCAACGTGAACCTATAGGTTCCTACATGGAATGAGATATAATGGGATGTTAGAAAGGCTCTCACTTTAGCCCATGATTAAGCTCAAGCCCAAGCCCATTAATAGTTAATGGAATTTGGTTTAAATTCATTTTAATAAAAGGGTTTGGGAGGCTTGATATAAATATGGGGTTCATCATCTAAAGGAAATTAAGTTCTTTTGAAGTGGGGCGTTTTTGAGAGAGAATTCTTTGCCTTTGGAAGACACTAAGGTGTCTTTGGTTTGTGGGACAGACCTATCATGGGTGCTAGCACATCCATCCCATCCATTAGCCATTTGTGTGGATACCTTTAGAGGGCGTTTGCACACTGTATCGTCTTGGCTCGTTGCTACTGGATCATTTCCAAAAGGATTTATGTTTGTGTTTCAGCATGTGTGTGATCAGCAAATGCACTAGTCAAGGATTCGGTCTGAGAGATAGATCTGGATTTCCTTGATTCATTGTTTCGTTTCATCAAGCGCGTGGATCTGATGCGATTCGGTTAAATTTTTATTTACGCTCGTGTTCTTATCATTTGAATCAACGGTGTATCGGAAGCGACTTCTTTATTTAGTAAAGCGATTTTTATGTGATATAGCGTGATCACATTTAGTGTATTTGTTTTGTCATATGTGATATGCCATGATCCATTAGTTCATCCGTTTTATAATCCGTATAATCTGAGTCATGTTTTTTACGTATGAAGTGCGCAACATCCTTATCGAAATTGAAAAATGATTCGGTTTGAAAAGCTCCTAATAGGATTAGGACGATGATCGAAATCAATTCGAGTTCGTAATTCTTATGTTTAATCTAATTGGATAAATATAGCTAAGATTAATTAGTAGAGATATTAATTTACATATTAAGTATGGTTGTTACAGATTCTTATTAATTAATAGGACCTATTACATATTAAGTATGGTTATTCTGAGATACATATTAATCAATAGGGTACGGTACACATTAATGTTAGACATTAGAATTGAAACGTGCAGTTATTCTTAATCATTCAGGACTATTACATTAATGTTAGACATTAAAGAATGAATGCATTACAAATTATTCTTGTCCCAGTAGAAGTATTTACACATTAATGTTAGACATTAAGAGTGGACTATTATAGATTATTACACATTAAGTAGGATTGTTCAAATTAATGATGGATTGTTGGAATTAAAGTGTCCCGGCATTGGTGAATGACCAGAATTATTAGTGTGATTAATGATCAGGAGAAATTTCCAGGCAGTAACTCACTCATGCTAGCCTTAAAATTTGCTTATGTGACTAACGCTGCAATTGAAAGACCATATTCATAATCTGATTAAGTGCTTAATGTGTTTATATTCAATTTGCATGGTGCATGTCATGGCCCTTAGTTTAATGTGATTGGCAGGTATTAATTATTGGTTTGTAATTTTTAAATACGGCCTGCGTGTCGTTAATTTTTATTAACATAACATGTGTGTCTTTTTTTCATTATATTAGCATACAGCCTGCATGTCGTTGTTTTTATTGACACAACATGTGTCTCTTTTTATTATTTTAGCATAAAATAGCATACAATTATTACTTGCTTGTAATGAAGAACGAAGAGATGAGCTCGTTCGTTCTTGGAAACAAGCCGTAAAGCTAAAGTATTGGTAAGGTAATCTGCATCTCCACATATTGGCTTATGGACATCACCTTAGGAAATGGGCCATGACATGTCACATTTACATTTATGCTTATTAATATGCTTGTATGTGATGCATGTATATGTTTATAAAGTTTGCCTAACAACTTGATAATTTCATCAAATAAAATATTAAGTCATAAAATGCCTTCCATAATTTAACACTTGCCAATACTTCGATCATCTTAGTATAGTTTCTGCCAAAGCAGGGTGTATTGGGCCATCTTAGGAAGACATGATGGATAATGGTGATATCCATAAGATTATATATGGTTAGACTTAACTAGGCTATCATAAAGGTTTTGGGCCTAAGGGCATAAAAGGAAAGAGTTTTCTACCTAGTTAGCTTAAGTTTAAGTGTTATGCCAAAGCTAAAAGCAGATTTAAGTCAAGCATTAGTTTTCACCCACTAAGAAACTATAAGATTGTTTCTGTGTTAATTAAAGAGTTATTAATTTTGTGGGAGGATTAAAGACCTCATTTATTACAAGTTTTGCATATTTTTGTATGTAGACTAATGGCATCAAACAACACAGCAACATTTACTCTACGATCTGTCCTTGAAAAAGAAAAACTTAATGGGACAAACTTCCTCGATTCGTCTCGAAATTTGAGGATTATCTTTAAACAAGAGAGGAAGATGTATGTTCTTGATAATGAAATCCTTAATGAAACTCCGGCTAACAATACCCCACGAGCCGAAAGGGTTGCTTATAGTAAGCATTTGAATGACTTTGTGGATGTAACTTGTCTTATGCTTACAACCATGAACTCTGAGCTTCATAAGCAATTTGAGGAAATGGAGGCATTTGATATGATGATTGCATCTGGGAATGTTCAAGTAAAGCATGTTAAGAAAAGGTTTACAACCACCAAAGCTTGATGAATGCATGCAGATGACTCTTGGCACTTGGTAAGAAAGTGCGCACATGTGCTAAAAAAGATGAAGGGTCATCGATCATCTTGATAAACTTGGTGCTCACAGTAGTCATGAGTTGGCTACTAATCGATTCTAGGTTCATTACACGAATCTTATGATAATTTGTTATGAACTACAATATGCACCATATGGAGAAATCTATTCTTGAGTTACATGGAATGTTAAGGGAATGTTTAGACGAACATTCAAAGGAAATGATCAGTGCTTATGGTTGAGGAAGGCGTGAAAAAGAGAAGAGCCCGAAGGCAATAAGGCTAAAGGCAAGGGCGTCAAGCCTAAGGCGAAGCCAAAGCTGCCCAAGGGTGTTTGCTATTACGTAATGAACAAGGTCATTGGAAGAGGAATTGTAAGCTCTGCTTGGAAGATCACGAAATAGAAAGCAAGGTGACGAAGACTCTGCTTCGGTATTTATGTTATAGAAGTCGATCGTCTACTTTTTTGCTTCATGGGTCTTAGATCTTTGGATGTGGTCACATTTGTGTAAATGCGGGGCACATGATAATTAGATCATTGGCTAAAGGCAAAGTGGACCTACGGTGGGGAATGGAGCAAGGTTCTTTGCATTGGCGTAAGGAGTTTATGGTTGACTTTATAGTGGACTTGTTCCAATTAAGGAGTGTTATTATATGCTGCTTGTGGCGAGCATTATTTCGGTTTCTTGTTTGGGCGTGGATGGATTTCACTTTGTTATTAAGAATAATATTTTCTTTGTATCTATAATAGGACATTTTTATGGGAATGCTCATTTATCTAATGGTCTCTCGTTACAAACTTGGAACAAGCCCACATCACTTCATCGATACTAAGAGGTTCCAAGTCCAATGACTTGAATCAACCTACACAGTGGCATTGTCGTTTAGGCCATGTCAATGAGAAACACATCTTGAAGCTCCATCAAGATGGACTAATACATTCATTTGGCTTAGAGTCATTTGAAACATGTGAATCTTGTTTACTAGGCAAAATGACCAAGGCTCCTTTTGCTGGACACAGTAAGAGGGCTAGTGACTTATTGGGTCTTATACATACAGATGTTTATGGACCAATAAGCTCAATTGCTAGAGGAGTTTATCAGTACTTCATTACTTTTACTAATGACTTTAGTAGATACGGTTACATCTACTTAATGAGGCATAAGTCTGAATTATTTGAAAAGTTCAAATTATTCAAGAATGGAAATCTGAGAATCGGCTTGGAAAAGAATATCAAAACACTTGATCTAATCGGTGGTGAATATTGAGCCAAAATTTCGATGATCATCTTAAGGATTGTGGGATAGTCTCACAACTCTCACTCCGCAGAACACCATAATGGAATGAATTATATCTGAAGAAGAAATTGAACTTTATTATATATGGTTCGATCTAGCGTGATGAGTCGAGCAGATCTTCGATAATATACATGGGATATACATTAGAAACTGTGCATTATTGAATAGAATTCCATCAAAGCGGTTGAGAAAGCACCATATGGTTATTAGACGAGGCGTCTTGGTTTTGTCTTTTCTCGAGATTTGGGGGTTGTAAACATGTAAGCGCCAGGGCCGATAAGCTAGCATCCAAATGCGATAAGTGCTTATTTGTGGGGTATCGAAGAAACAAAGATTACTACTTTTACATCCCATACGAGAACAAAGTGTTTGTTGCTCGTAATGGAGTCTTTTGGAAAGAGTTCGTTTCAAAGAGTCGGTGGGAGTAGACATCTCTTGAAAAAGTTCGAGAACCACGGTTGCCACGAGCCTTCCATGGAAATTCTACAAGACTCACAACTAGTTGTTGAGTCGATATCTTCAATACAAGGCCCACGAAGGTCTAGTAGGATTCATCATGAGCCCAAGAGATATGGATTTCTCGTAACTAACGACAAAACCATAAAGCTTGTGGATCAAGATGAGCCACCGACCTATCGTGACGATGATGACCCAATTACGAAAATGGCCCAAGCCATGAAGTACGAATCACCGATCGTGTGCGATAACTAAGTTTGAATTTGGTTGATCCTTTGAGGCGCTAAGGTCATTGATTGTAAATGGGTTCATAAGATCAAACATGATGTGACCTTGAGTCTTAACTTGTTACAAAGGTTTCAAACAAACTCATGGTATTAGTATGATGAGACCTTTTCACCACAATAGTTATGCTTAGAAGTACGTAGGATTCTTCTTGCTATCATTTGCATACTATGATTAAGAGATTTGGCAAATGGATGTCGCCGTTCTTGATGGGAAACTTACCAGGGGATGTACACGTGACTTGAGGGGTTTTGTCAGTCATAAGTAATCTAATAGGGTGTGTAAACTTCAAAGATCCATTTATGGATTAAAGCAGGCTTCACACAGCTGGAATCTCCATTTGATGAAGAGGCTGTTAAAAGAGTTTGGCTATGAAAAATGAATATAGACTGTGTATACCAGAAGGTTAATGGGAGTGCAATTATCTTCTTAGTGTTATGTGGATGACATCTTACTCATTGGAAATGACATCTACCTTGGCAGAGTGTCAAGTCTTGGTTGAAATTTTTTCAATGAAAGACTTGAATGAGTATACCATCCTAGGCATAAAGATTTACGAGATAGATCTCAGCAGTTACTCGGCGGGTAAAGTGGGTACATAGACAAGGAGTGATAAAGAGGTTTAGCATGAAAGATTCGAGAGGTTTCTTGCCGATGTCTCATGGCATTAAGCTGATAAGTCTCGATATCGACCCGAGGACGAGAAGCGCATGGATAAAATCCCATATGCTTGACTATTGGTTCTATCATGTATGCCATGCTTTGAACCCGACTCTTGTCTCCTATTCCTTAAGCATGTGAGTAGATTCGGTCGGATCCAGTGTCCTTTGGATAGCGATCAGAATATCCTTAAGTACTTGAGAAGAACCAAGGATATTTTTTATCTATAATTAGACAAGAAAGGCGAGCTAGTTATAAGTGGTTTATCACCGTCTTGGTTTCGATGACTTATATGACTTTAGATGCGCAATCTAGTTTTTTGTGTTTTTTTTGAATGGAGGTGTGAGTTGGAAGTTTCCAAAGCAGACACGTGGTGAGTTCGCCACTACGGGAGGTGTGCCTGGCTATGTGGGTCTGCGGCTAAGGAGCGATTTAGATCAAAATTTCGTTTTAGGCGAATTATTGTTCCTAGCATTACAAACCGGTGGGCGTATATTGTGACAATAATGGGGCTATTGCTCGAAGCGAGGCGGATCGCATCAGTGATCAGAACCTGCCTCGGCGTTTCCACCTCCGTGCATTGAGATCATTGAGAGAGGAGATGTTAAGATATGTGAGTTCATGTTGATGTGATATTCTTTGATCAGCGGTAATAAACCTGCTTCCCACGATTGGCTTGTATTGATCATACTAGATCGATAGGCATTCGATTTATGCCTGATTGGGCTTAGGGCAAGTGGGAGATTGTTAGTGATATGCTCTAGCCCAGTGACATATACATTGTCATTATATGTTTATATACATGAGACATTTATCATTTTATCTTTTTATTTAAATTGTGGTTTAACTTGATAAAATCAAATCCTTGAATAGTTGGCTCTGCTTTGTGTCATCAAGTATGTGACTTGATAGTAAAACTTTAAAGCATAAGAACACTATTCTAAATAGTCCATAGTAGATCATTATTGTTGGAATAATAATGAAGTAAGACTATTATGTTTTCTAAGAAAAGACCACGTTTTGCTGGTCATGAACATAAGATGTTACTCAGAACATAAATACATGTTAAAGTTCATGTTATTGGTATGAGAAATCTTGCATGGATTATGTCATTAGGTAATTCTCATTCTCGGAGTAGTAATGTTGAGTAATTCGACCTGAATTCACCATGGATTCCTACATGAGGAACTTCCTGTCTTAACGTAGCTCAATGGCGTCTTTAACATGATGGTAATACATGCTATGGTTGGGCATGCAGTAAATCATGTGGAGGAATGTGAGTGATAGTGAAGGAATTTGTCAGCTCACTTAATTGAGTAGGATGTCTATTGGCTTCTCTTGATAAGTAGAGGATTGAGAAATGCATGGCGGTGCTCGAATGAGATTGATAGGAGTTATCAATATCATTTTGTTAGTCGATCTCTTGAGAATCAAAAGCGATTAGTGTATAAAGATGACTTCATTCATGCTTTGTGTGCTGTCGATACATCGTGTGACAAAGGACTAATATCATACTATGATAAGGTTTTAGTCATCAATTCTGATTTGGGTAGTTATAATGTCTTGCTAGAGACCAATTATAACTTGTGGGCTTAGAATATGATTTGGGCTCGCTACCAACATTGAGTGAACCTATAAGGTCACACATAAGAATGAGCTATAATGGGATGTTAGAACGGCTTTCACTTTAGCCCATGATTAAGCCCAAGCCCAAGCCCATTAATAGTTAATGAAATTTGGTTTATATTCGTTTTAATAAAAGGGTTTGGGAGGCTTGATATAAATATGGGATTTATCATCTAAAAGGAGGTGGTTCTTTTGAAGTGGGCATTTTTTGAGAGAGAATTCTTTTTAGAGCTTTGGAAGACACTAAGGTGTCTTTGGTTTTGTGGGACAAAGACCTATCATAAGGTGCTAGCACATCCATCCCATCCATTAGCCGTTCGTGTAGATACCTTTGAGGCGTTGCTGCTGCGTGTCTTGGCTCGTTCTTCCTTTGGATCATTTCGGAAGGTGTTTGTGTTTCGGCATGTGTGTGGTCAGCAAATCTGCCTTCAGTCGAAAGGATTCGATTTCCTGAGGGGAAGATGCGGATTTCCTTGATTCATTGTTTAGTTTCATGGTTCCCTTGATTCATTGTTTGGATTTCATCAAACAGCTTGGATCACGATCACCGATTCGGTGTTAAATTTTTTTATTCAGTGCGTGTTCTTATCACTAGATTCCAACATCTATATGTTGAGAAGGAGGTAGAGGCTGGCGTGGGGGCGTCTCTTGACTCGTATGCAATGGAGCACGGTGAGAATTAGGAGCCGGTGCGGTAGGCGTGACAACGATTGAATAAGTTGATAAGATGGTTATGACTATGTAATTTTTCTTTTCTTAGTTGCAACAGATTTACTCATGTCTTTAATAAACCTATAAATAAATAAAAATGGAAATGTGAGCAAGTTACAAGATTAAACAAATATGGCATTATTTTAGAAAAACAAACAATCATTACTTATTTATCGTAACAATATCAATATCAACAACAAACGACATCAATCAAAATTCTACAAACAACATACTATAATATAAATAACAACCTAATAATCATTAAGATTTCCACAAACATCATGATTAGAATTCATAACTGTGTACTAGGTTGTCCTGAAAACAACTTGTACGATGTGAAACAAAAAAAAATTATTATTATTTTTCACAATAACTATCATTAACTTCCACATCTTCATCTTCTAATTCTGACTCAAGTAGTGGGTCATCTGAAATTTTAGCTTCATCATCAACGTATTCTACAAGTTCCCCATTAACATCATTCAATGGACTCGGTTCATCAATAATAATGGATGCTTCAGTTAGTTGTATAATAAATGGCTCATCTTGGAATGTTGTGTTACCATCTATCGTCTTCTCAACGGTATTAGGAACATCCACCATTATCCTAGTTTTAACTTTTCACATAGCTAACCAATCAGACTTGTCTTTTTTTAAGCTAGGATAAGAGTCATAATAAACTTGTGCAGCTTGCATGGAAAGAATAAAAGGTTCATACTTGTTGAGCCTTCACTTGAGGTTGACATCTACAAAGGATCTTGTTTACTTTCATCCCCACTATTTATAATAGGATCAATCCTCACCTTGAATGATACGATGTAGTAATTGGTAGTCCCGAATATTCCAACCTCAAAACCTCTATCAAGCGACCATAGTACTAAATCTCAGTACACTAGAATTTGAGCCTTTTATGCAAATTCCACAATTTGAGGTCGACCTTATTGATCCATGTGATTCCGTATGGAATTTGAAAACCATTAACAAAATACATTGGATATGATTCAACTGTGTGTAAAGGGCCTTTTGCTCTCAATGAACTTATTGTAGATGACATTATGGTGTGCCTATTAAACATACAAGTAGTCAATTTTTAAAATATAGGTAATAGACTTGGCGTTAAGATCAATACAATTTCAATTCTTACATATTCCTTAAACCATTTTGAAAAATGCTTCTCAAACTCATCAAGATCTCTACATCACTTGATGTTCGGATTCAGTGTTTTACTTCATCAATGTATGTATAATCAAATAATAGAATACTTTTAGACATCCCCTTATTAATAAGTTATGAATGTTAAGTACTAAATTTCTAGAAACTTACTTGATAAGGTTGAATCTCATCACGATTTAATAGAATATGGTTGTGCAACCATACTCAATATCCAGGATAACCACATTTTTTCATTAGATCGAATGCTTTCGGCCAAAGGGATGTTTGAATATTGAAATAAGTACCTTAAACTCTTCAACATCACCACCATCATCATTACAGTACTATTCAAGATTTTATTGTACAAGTGAGGCTCAAAATAATATGAACAAAAATTGGATGTTTCTTCCACTAAGTATCCATTACAAATTGACCCTTCCACCTTTGCTTTATTATTGGCCTTCTTTTTCAAGTGTCAAAGAAATCTACATCAACATATAAGCTTAGAAGTACATAAGTAGTCATTTTTAATAGAAGAAAATATTGGTACAAATTGCTTGCTACCTTCGAAAGGATACATCTACTTGATATTATGCAAGGACCTAGCAATTCTTGCCTCGTAAGGCAAGTGTATCGAAAGATGCTCCATAGAATCGAAGAAACCAGGAGGAAATATACGTTCCAATTTGCAAATTATAATTGGAATATCTCTTTCAAGTCTTTCCATGTTTGCTATTGTAATTGTTGTTGATGTTAAGTCTTTACGAAAAAAGGCTTAGCAATCGTAACGCCACACATTTTTCAGAAGGAGCTCACGAAATGCAATGGGAAGTAACCTTTGTATAAAAGACATGACAATCATGGATTTTAATTTTCTGTCCACACAAAACTTGTTTCTTACTTTATCTAATCATGTACGCCTTGAGAAATTTCCGGTAACTTCATATTTTCGACTCAACTACACAAATTTTTCATGTCTTCTCTTACCTTTCTCATTATCTTTAGTTTTTCCTTCAATATCCATTGTACCACCCTTTCCGGTCCGACCGGTTGTGGGTCTGAACGAAACCCGAGATCTTATTCGAAGCCATTAATCCAAATCCAGGTGCTCTGATACCACTATATCACTTTATCAAAATCATTTATAAAAAACACTTCATTAATATAAGCTTTTTCGTTCTCAAATATTTACAGAAGCGATTTCAATTTGGGGCAAGTCCATAAACATTTACAAATTCAATGCAATTCCTTTACAAAATATGCATTTAACCAAAAATGGCATTTTATGCCGTTCTGACATAATATCGAAAATCTTATTTAGACATAGGTACAAAAATAATTCCCAGTTGAACTCCTTTGTTTTAAAAAAATGTCATGCTCAAAAATGATGAGGAAGTATGTGACGGAGCATACTCCATGAACTTTCTGAATGACTCTTAGCTCCTCGACTTTGGGTTCGCTTTCAATCAATGCCTATCACTTGGTACCTGCGCATTGATAAAACAATACGCTAAGCATTTTCATGCTTAGTGGTTCTATACAATTCCATTCTTTTGTTTCAGTTTAAGTCAAATCATGCAATTTTACTAAGAAAAACTTTCAAATCTTTTTGGATGATCAATGTCAATACAATACATATACTTATTTCATATCTGATCATTTTATGGTTCATTGATCATTTTAAAATATACACTTTCATATGCAATCAATCATTTATAGCAGAATCATGCATTTCACCATGCTTTCTTTTCATTTCAATTTGCAATCATGCTTTTTTCAATACTATTATGTCAACAATCTCAAAATAAATTCGATTCTGTGACTGCAATTTAACCTATATTTCTCGGTATCTGAGGATGCTCGGAATCAAACACGGTCGCGCAGTTGGGTTGTAGGCCGATATAAAAACATTTGTTTTATAACACAGTTCGGTCCCGCTGGGATGTTGAATGGTTATTAAAAAAAAATCACTTCGTGAACACTACCGATACTGTCCCGTTGGGCTGCTAATCGGAGTGACACATCAATACATTTGTTCGCAATACTGCTAATTTGACCCTTATTGGTATACCAATCTATCCTTAATGTAAAATAAATAGTTAACATTCTATTAAGGGCGTTCAAATCCATTATAGCAAAAATATGATACAATATGTACATTTGTATAAATAGTTCATTTTCAATGCCTTTAATTTTCATATGCAAACATTTCTGAAAATCAATTGTCTCAAATCAATTAAAACAAATCAATATGCTTTTCTTATACATTTTAGAAACAAACATTTCAAATCTTGAAACAGAATAAAGAAGATAGAACAAACCAATCTATCTCTTTCTTTTTTGTCTTGCCTTCAATCTGATCCTAGGTTAAGAGTGATCCTCATAGGCCCAACAAATCACACACATCATTTAGTAGACTAGCACTACTTACATAACCGAATATGTTGCGGCGACGAAGTGCGATAAATTTTTCATTAGTTTATCCTTGTTGTTCTCATTAATCATTTATTAGGATCCTTAAACTATCGGTGTCCGAATACAAGGTGTTTGGAAAGCAAAATCCAAAAAAATTGTTCGAGTATGAGCAGTGGCTATGCATGACCGCAACTCTTTGTTATCTTGCGTGCAACAATGCTACGTCGTGGCGTACCCGAGGGGTGCCATTTTTGGCACCTCGGCCTCACCGCGACAAGGGTATCCCACACCTTGGCGTAAGGTCGTGCTGTGGCGTGGGTTCCACTATATTTATAGCAGCGTAAGAAAGCTTAGATAATGCCCGAGTTTTCTGGATTTTTGCACTTTGCAAATTTTCTCCAAAAATCACCCCAAATTCCCAAAAACAAAACATAGGAATCACTCCCAGTAACGTCAATATTATCTAAAACCAACCTTCATGAAGCAAAACCATTGGATGGATTAGGGTTTTCTAACCCGAACATCATCGAAGAAACTCTAGGGTTTTTGGTTTTACCTTAAATCCCTTTGCTTGAAGCCTAACTTCTTCCTTCTTCCTTCTTGCAAGACCTTGAACAAACATGGAGGAATTCATACCAATCTCCAACTATTTCCAAAACCCTAGATTTTGCTCCTCTCCCACTCTCTCAAAAACGTTTTTGCACAAGTGGGAGATTTTTAAAACCAAAAATGGTCTAAGTCACTTATCCTTCTCAAGGCGATGTTTGGCACATCAAAAACCCATTTTTGGATGTAAGTTGCCTCAATTTACTTTATAGCACATATATCACTTCTATTTGCACTTAAACACATAAACATTTTCTCAAAGGACCCTTAGGTCCTCATTTCACAAATTCCAAATTTGCTCTTTTTCACTTGGGTTAATTTCCGGGTTCGATCATTTAATCACTTAGCATATATCGTTCAATCCATATACTCATTTCGATCATATAACATTTAACATTTTCATTTAATCATTTATCAATTCCCGAGAAAATCCCATTTGCTCGTTTATACTACTAAACATATAATAAGAGTATTATAAAAATTCTAGTGTATTTTTAGGGCGTTACAATTACTGTGTTAAACACATTTTCAAACACGTTCTTCGATGTGCATGACATCTAGATTAGGTCTAATGAGATTTGAGCTCAGTGTCATGACTCCAAGATACTTTGTTTATTTCCATCCACATGCCTTGCATATTACACCCATTAACTCCAAGTATCAATGTCAATCATATTCTCAATCCCAAGTTTTCTATGTCTTGCAAGATTTGGTCACCAATCTCAGTTGGCCACTGACAATTGTTCAGCGTTATATTCTCTAGAATATGGTACGTTTCTACCTCATTCTTCCCCAGAATAGCTCCTCCCATAGAAGGATCAATCAAAGTTCTTGTAGGTACACTCAACCCATTATAAAAATGATGCACTTGCATCCATTTATGTAGATTATGATTAGAGCATTTCTTAGAATCTGTACCTCTCGAAGCTTCATAAAAAGAACTTTACACCATCTAGTTGGCAGAAATGATGTTTATCCTCAACTTTACTGCCTTGGCTAGTGGGAAGAACTGAGTCAGAAACTTATTAACTAGCTCATCCCATGATGTGATGGAATCTGGAGGCTTTGTGGTAACCCAATGTTTTGCCTTATCCTTCAAAGAGAATGGGAACAACCGAAGGAGAATTACATCATCACTGACTCCATTGTACTTCACCGTATCGCACACTTCTAAGAAGTTTAGGATGTGAGCATTTAGGTCCTCATGGGGAAGTTCAGTAAATTGCACTCCTTGTGATAGCTGGAGGGTGATGGACTTGAGCTCGATGTTATTAGCCTATATAGTTGGTCTTCTTATCACAGGCTGAGTAATGGATGGTAGACGAGCGTAGTGGATGGCGAACGAGCATAATCTCTTATGGGTCTTAGGACATTGTCCATCTATGTAGTATCCGGTGTCACACCATCTCCCATTCTGGAATCAACTTCTTCTTCTCTGAAATCCTCCATATTTTCCATAGGCTAATGTTCCAACTGACTAGCTACTCTCTTATCTCTCCAAATTCTTCTCAAATTCTCTTCAATTTCAAGATCTAAGGGTATAAGATTTTCAGCTCCCAATCTTCCCATGCAACCTAATGGTACTTGAAAATTCAAAGAACAAAACTAAATGTTAAGAATTTAAAAAAAAAACGAATATTGAAAATAAGAAAATTAAAAGAGATGTTTGAATTACTAGAATTGTACTTAGTATCGATATTAGCATAAAACATCGTAACTCCCTGGCAACGACGTCAAAAACTTAATGGGTGTTTTATGTGTTTTGCATTAAAATTACGTGAACAAATGTGCAATTAATGCTACTCGCACAAGTATACGCATGTCAAGTAATACAGTGTACTAAACGCACAAAGATTGATCCACGGGGAGGAAAAGGATGCTAAGTACCGAAATTGGACTACCTCTCTAATATCTAAAAGAACAGTTGTGATGATTTTGAACATAAATCTAAATTAAAATATACTAAATTGTAAAACTAATTAAATTGATTACGCAAGTTAAGGGTTTCTTAAGATAAAGAGGTTCTAGGGTTTTTGGTGCAATTAGACAATCTGCTTATATTTGAATTAGAATCCTATTCTATTGTTTCGTGAGAGAGTTCTCCAAGGCAGTTCTTGATTATTTTAATTACAAGCCTCTCTTGAGGTCAAGTAACCTACTAACTAATACTTGGTTTCTTGCTTCTCAGCTCAACTCCAAGCACTAGCAATGCCTTACGTCTCAAGAACCCTACACGCCTCCTAATTACTGATGATTTCTATACCACCTAGCCAATTAGGTTGATTCACCTAAGTCTAACTCTCTACTCTCTTCTCATATCTCATAAAGAATCACTCACCACATTAATATTGGTCATATATTAATATGCAAATGAAATCAAGCATGAATCAATAAAGGTTTACTCTCAAGAAACAATAAAATAAAGAATTCTAGCAATTAAATATAAACTTGATGTCTAAAATACACCCAAAACCCCTAGGTTGTAAGTTTAGAACATAATGAAATTCGTGTACATCATAAAATCTGGAGAAAACATGAAAGTAAAGGTGAAGAACTCTAATGCTGAAATATAGGGTGATGCTCAATATTTTCCCGACGGTCGATGTCGATCTCTATGTCCGTCTCCCTCCTCTATCGTCGGTCGAAACCTCCAAAGTGTGAACCTCTTCTCATTAGGTCATATTTCCTTACAGACCTCGAAAGAGAGCGCTTCCGCATTCCAAACTGGGTTGGACTCTCAAACAGGCCCAACGACGTCGTGACGTTAGGATGTTGTGACGTTGGGACGTTGCGACGTTGGGTCAAGATCCCCATTCTTCCGTATTTTAGCCTCCAAAATGCCTCAATTTGACCTACAATGCAAAATGGAACTACATATTAATGTATGAAGCGAAAATGCTACTAAATTAATTATAGAAAATATCTAAAACATACCAAAACCCGGGTATGTAATGAGTGTTTTTGGACACTCTTCAGTCACAAACTTAACAACAACATAAATCTCGGGCAACAACAACCTTTCCAAAGAATCAGTCTTAGTTTTCAATTTGAAGTCCCATTATCTATTGGTTTTGCACCTTTGGTTTTAGGTTTCATGTATTAGTTTTGTTTTTGTTTGATGTTGTGAAAATAGGATATGTGATTGCATGATGTTTTATATTTAATCCCTTCTAATGAAGAAAGAGGAAGTCAGGGAGAAAACGAACCTTGAGGCTAAGGTTCATGTGCAAGATGGGGGTATTGATAAGTCACGAACTCAACAACCACACTCAAATCTCAGCGACAACAACCTTTTCAAGAATTAGTCGACAACCTTTTCAAAGAATCAGTCTTAATTTTCAATTTGAAGTTCCATTATCCATGTGTCCCATGATCTATTATTTTCTATCCCATTATCTATTAGTTTTAGAAAAAAACTTTTGGTTTTAGGTTTCATGTATTAGTTTATTTATGTTTCCCGTGAAAATAGGATAGATGGGTAAATTGTGTTTCATTTAATCTCTTCAAATGAATAAAGAGGAAGGCAGTGAGAAAAATTCAAAGTTTTATAGTTCGTTCTCACCCGAAGATAACACCTTCTTAGTTTTATTTTTTAAGCTTTGATTGGGACTAGAACGAGTATTCCGAATTGTTAGTATTCTTTCCATATATTTTCGTCCTTTACCGAAATTTTTTTTCTTTGGAAGCGGGTATGTGAACCTTTACATTTCCAGTATCTAAACTTTTATTTATTGAACTATCATTCAAAAGCTATTATACTTTTAAATCATGGTTTCCTGGATGTGAGTTGAAAGTGCAGCAGAACCCGGAGCAGCCGGCAGAGAAGAGTTAATTGAGGCCATCTCTTGTGCCCTAAGTCGCCAATTAAACTAACCAGTTGCTGTAGTAATTTAGCACCAGGAGGAGAGATCAATCATTCAGCAAACAAATAACACGCTTCACGATGTCCACAGTCACAGGAGAAGCCAACGGTTCTTTTCTTTCAATCAAATCCAAGAGACATCTGGTTAGATTGAACCCACCCCACCCGGACCCCCCCGGATAACCCTCACTCTCTATTATCCCACTTTGGATTTGAACCCAACCCGGCACCTCCTCAACCCATTCATACACTAGATTCTTAAATTTTTGTTTCCTGCTCTCTGTTTTTCTTGTCCTCCACTAAATATTCCATTGTTCACATAATTTTCTGATTGAACATGAAAAATACAAATTACACCTAGTTGAATCATGATTAAACCAAATCAAAATCAAACCGAAAATATCATTGATTGGACGGAACAATCTTAATAGAAGAGCCAAAAAATAAAGTCAAAAGAATAAATATTTTGAGGGGCCATTATAATATAAGGGTTAAATAACTTATCTTTGAACCTAAAGTCAAGGGTTCAAACCCCAAATGCCCCTCTCTTGACTTACCTAAGTCCTACCTAGATCCGTAATTGGATGTCCAATCCCCTTCCCCTACCTAAGCATTATGTAGATCTGTCATTGAAAGGTTCAATCCGATTTTTAAAATACTGTTAATTTGTTAATTAACTCAGGAACCAAGAGAGTCGGACTGTTTAGGGTCCGATCCGGAGGTTTCTACTTCTTTATTCTCAAATGAGAACCACATCTCTCATAAAATAAAGAAAGAAAAAGAACATGCTTGTATGCAGCCTTGTTGTCTTTGTAACGTGTCACACAGGAAAAGCTAGGTGCGGATGGAGATTGAGAGTGCACTATGCTGAGTTGTTGAAAATGACACGGATCGATTTTGCTTCCTTTTCGTTTCTTGCATTGGCTGACACCCCCCACCCCCAATTTCACTATCTTAGACTTTACTTTAGTAGTGTACCACACATCACGTGGGCCTCCCAATTCCATCTGTAGGACAATGACCTTTTTCTTGATGGGATGAATATTTGTTGGTTGTGCAGTCCGTCTTCTTCTTCTTCTTCTTCCCTAGCTAGCATGAGCATCGCATGTTCTCTTTTTCTTTTCTAACAATATATGGCATAGAATTTAGAAAGCAAGATTTAAGCAGACCCCCCATTATTGAAAAGGAAAAGAGTTTATTCTGTCATAAATTATGCCCAATCTCATATCTGACTTTTGTGTTTTGACAAAAGCTATCATCTGTCGGTGCATCTTATGCGCGCGCTATTCATCTTATCTTCTTACTCATTCTTTGCTTAATGCTCTTCCATCAATAATTTCACGTGGTTTAAGTTCAGTCTCCGTGGCTGTACCTGTACATCTCTTTTCTGAATCCTATATATCCTAGCTAGCCCCACATGTACATGCATTGAGAAGAGTTTTTCATTTTTTTTTTTTTTCAAATATTGTCTATAGTATAATCAGAGATAGAAAGGCTAGTAGTACATATCCAACTCTTCTGAGTGAAAATGGTGGAAAAGATCTAACAACATTATTCCTGATCAGTTGAAGAAGGAGAAAACTCTTCGAACTGCTGAGTTGTTTGATGGGAATGGGAATGGTAAGTCTGAGTTGTAATGTAATCTCAATTTCAATCAAAATCTGATGCAATGCGAGATAAGCAACAAGTCGATAACCCACCAACATCAGGGCCATAATGCATACATCAATCCACAAATGGTTGAGCCCCACTGATTTCACTGCTGGAAAATCAATTACCCGACAAAACACCCCCTTTGAGCATTCGTAGTAGTCATCCTCGCTGTACTGTATCCCGAGAAGAAGCTTATAGCAGTAGTAGCTATAGCTCAAGTACTTCAGCCACACTATGAAGGGAGGGATTTGTTGAACATAGTATCCGCCCGCAATGAGGAATACTAGTGTTGTAACTGAGGCTAAAGTGGTTGCTTGTTTTATGTCCATGAGTACAGCCGATGGCTAACCCTGTACTTTGGGAGACAAGGACATTGTAGAGAACGACAAGAAGAGAAAGGATGAAAGTGACGGGATCGGGTTTTAGTCCACCCATCCAGTAGATTATGAAGACAAAGGCTGTTGGGAGAGCAAGCTCAAGTGGTAGGTCTCCAAAAGTTCTGGATAGAAAGTATGATGAAAGTCGGTACATCCCAGATGATCGTTCTTTGATCAGCATTCTTCTTTCTTGAGGAAATGTAAATACCGCATTGTAGAGCGGGTAGAACCCCCAGAACACCGAGAAGAAGAAGAGCAGGGCTATCTGCATTATTCAACAAGCAAACAAACCTATGTTATAGCAGAAGAACATCACAATATATATATATATTAATAAGTGAAGATTGGAATTCCATATTGGAATTCAGAGTTGGAAACAACTGAATGCTAATGGGGTGGTTGAATTTATACTAACAAAATTTGTTAGTGCTTAATTCTATCAACTTGGTATGTACAAGTAGATGGAAAACTTACTCGATCCTCAATGTGGGATGTTGGGGTGTGCCACCATAGAAGACCGCCTAGCACAGCAACACTTATGACTTGGAAGATTCTTAGCCTGTTGAAGGCTTCATAAATTTTCTCTTCCTATCCCTCTGAAGCAGCACTGGCAAACCGATGCCACCAGCTTGTGCACCATTGGTCTGACTTACTAGCACGACCGTCCTTGCTATAATTGTAGTTGCTGACATCCACACTGCAGAGCTCTGCTTTCAGCCTAGTAGCAATGTTCTTTTCATAGGCGGAGACGAGAGCTTCCCTCACTGACTTCTGCTCTTGTTCCACGTTCTCACTTTGCTCCGCTGCTTGCTTGGAATCAGGGCTAATTCCTGCATTATTTTGGTTCCCAAACTTTGTGATGAGTTTACTATTTCCACTGTACGTAAAGACGTGGCCTCTACAGTATGTACGCTACCATACCAAGACGACCCTACAGAATTTGATTTGTGGGCCTATGTATGAAGATATGTTATTTGAAATTTATTTCAAAGGGCGATCTTAGCTTAAAATGATGGAGATGGAAGTGGGGGTAAAGTTCCCCATAATAAGCCAAGCATGAATTGGGGCAGTTTGGGGGGTGGGGTCTCATTATACTGCATTCATATATATATATATATATATATATATATATATATATATATATATATATATATATATATATATATATATATATATATAGGAAGGTATAATTATAAGCACTACTTTGAGAGGCGAAGGATATCTCTATCTCATGTGAAAGAAAAGGCAATGGAAGAAATGATGACCGGGTGATGCTTCACCTCCTGACCATAAGAAAATGTCGCTTTTCTCAAACAGAATAAAATACCCAAAAAGAATGGAAATGATCTGCTTGAAGAAGAAGAAGTATAAAATTAGAATAAACAGAAATTTAAAATTACCGTTAGCAAGATCAAGTAAGAGATCAGCTGGATTGACAGTGATGCATGTGGAGAAACCGACTGAGGAGAAGTAGTCCATGGCGGTTGATGCAGGGCCATTGTAGATGGGGCAGCCCTCTGAAAGCAAGACTACCTTATCAAACATGTGGTAGAGGCGGCTTGAAGGTTGGTGAATTGTGGTGACCACTGGCCCACACCGCACAGTCGTTTAATGGTGGTTAGGATCCGCTGAGCCGTGGTGGAGTCCAAACCTGAGGTGGGCTCATCTAGAAGTAGCAAGTTCGGATTGATTAGCATTTCTTGGCCTATACTCACTCTCTTCTTCTCCCCACCTGATATGCCCCTAAAGAGAGGTCCTCCGATCATGCTGTTCCGACACCTTGTCAACCCCAACTCGGAAATGACACTCTCCACATGCTGGGCTTTCTCATCCCGGGCTAAGGTTTTTGGCAGCCTTAGAAGTGCAGTGAATATGAGGGTTTCAGTTACAGTAAGATGAGGGTAGAGGACATCGTCCTGTGCTACAAATCCTGTTCTTCGTTTGACGGTGCCGGAGAAAGGCTGCCCATTGTACGTGATTTTTCCGATAACTTACCGTTGAGACGGCGCCTCCGAGGGCGGTGCGAGCGTGGTCCCGCTGCCATGTGGACGGCCCTAACATGGCTAGTATCTCTCCGGGGCAAACCATGCCTGTTATTCCATTCAGTATGGTTTTCTCTCTGCTACTCCATGCACCCCCCCACCAAAACCCCTTCTCCTCTAATTTAACTTTGTACACGATCTCTTCAAACTGTGAGAAATCAAAACACATGCAGGAAATGAATTAGCTAGAAACAGCAGACAATTGATTAAATTAAACCATGTTATAACAATGAATAAATAAGTATTGTATATGTGGGTGTGGCCGGGCTGGGTATAAATAGGTAGGAGAGAGATGATCTCACCTTGAGAGTTATGGGGTACAAGGTGTGTTGTAGAAAAGATTGTGATGAATTGTTGTTTTGGATGGGGTAGGCAAGGACAGCTGATGAGTTGTCGGGTTCAGATGTCGTGGACAGACCTTCCATGGAGGAGATGTTGCCTTGATTTTCTGGTTTTGGAGCTATGCAGTTGAGAGGCATGGTCTGAGGAGGGAGGGAGGGAGGGAGGAAGAAGTTAATAAGGAGGAGGGGGAGGAGTTATTTGTTCCCTTTAACTTGGGGGTTCACAAAGTGAAGTAGGCAACACATAAATATACAAAAATCAATAAACGAGAAATAAATAAACCCCTGTGCGCCAAGGCTGGTCTTTCTTTCTTTCCTGCATGGTGGATCCCACCTTTTTTTTCTCTTAAATTATTCTAACACTACCTCTATATTAACCATTATTTATACTAATCTCTTCCTCAGTTCCTCCTCCTTTTTCCCCTTTACTTTTTTCAAATTGGCATCTCCCCCACCCCCCCTCCCCCCTTCTTCTTCTCCATCCTCTGATGCTCTTCCCTTGCTCATTTCTTTTTGGATTTGACTCCTCTTAACTACACCACGGTATACAACACTATGCAATTTCATGTGAGTGACGATTGGAAACGTGACATACTGCAGATAACCTAACATTATTTAAAGTGCACCCCCCCCATTTATACATATAATATACCCACTGCCAATACTATAGACAATGAAGAAAAAGGAAAAGTACCTCAAGAGTTGTAGTATGTACATGCCTCGTATATACATATATACCTCAAGAGTTGGGTTTCTTTTTCTTCTTACTTTGTTATTGGTTTTATTTTTTATTTTTTTTATCTTCTAAATTAATCAATGAAAAATGTATGTATGGTGTGTGGCATATGGAGACTGAATTATAGGTACTTCAATGGACAATGATGATGCCTCCCACCTTTTTCACACCAAACAGGCTAATTATTATAATTATTATTACTGTATTATTGTTAATTTTTTTTAACTATTTTATTTAATTTGCTTGTAAGGTGCCCACCTCTTACTACTTATCCACATCCACTATTATTGCTATTTTATTTTTATGTTTTCGATATACTGTAAGTCCCTTTTTTGGTCTGTTGGAGAGTTTAAAGCCTAAACAGAAAGAGAAGTTTAGTGCAGTAGTTGCCAATTGCCAAATGGTGATCATCATCTACAAGAATCTGTTGGAAAATCACTTCCTAATAATATTGCGGACACTGACCACCGCCCAGTTGGAGTACCTAATTTCCATAACACTTGTTGCTTAAACTGTAACTCAGACTAATGGACTAATAGGATTATGTAGGGATATGGCGCTATAGATTTAGGCATCCCTACTCTCTCAGTTTTTCTAGATTTAAAAAGAAATTGTAATGAAATTTCAAATTAGATTTGAAAAAAACCCACCTGTGACTTGCACTGATTGCTAAATGGGTGAATGATGCAAACGCCCTGAAATTCTAGTTATACTCTAGAGGACCCATTAGACATAATCTTTAACTGTTATTTCAAATGAGGGTTTCCAGTATTATGTTATATTTGTATATACATTATTTTAGAAGATTTACTCTCAAGGCAAAATATCATTGTTATATGATTATTTCATTAAATTTTAGGAAAGGGGTAAAATAATCGTAGTTTAATTCTCAAAAAATAAAGTGAGAATCTACTTTATTGTTTTTACCAACTAGTTGACTCATTATGGTATAGGTCAACAACTCTCATATCCTATAAATAATATGTACCATGTCAAAATGGAGCTAGCTTCAAAAAGGAAAACATATACATGTATTGGAAAATAAGGCTTACACTCGTGTTTAATGCAAGTGTATCTCTTATATGTTGGGTTCTGTCTTCTTTATATCTGTTGGGATAGTGGAGGTTCAGCTGATACAAAGAAAGAACATAAAAATAAAACAATCTACGTATATAAAGTATACTATTTTTTAACATATATGATCTGCCTAGCTCCATCGATAAGAGATATTTCACTATATAATAAAATACTTCATTATAAATAAATAGAAAATGCAATTAATAGGTCTCTAAATATTTTATGTAATGAGTCTAATTATAATCAATGAGGAACTTAAGAAACAATACTTCTTTAAAAATAAATATATTCATAACTGAGACACTCATTCCTAATCATCTCTATCTTGAATTAAAAAAAAATTAATTCAATTTTCATTTCCGTGTAATGTATGATTTCTTGTGCACCAACATGTACATATGAGTTGACTTGATATCACATATCCATAATAAATAAAATATGATCATTATTCATACTATACATCTTAATTCATTATTGCTCCAATTAATAATGATAGACTAGGGACAATTAATAATAGTATTTCATGTCAATCTTTTAGTCCTACTACTGTTATATACTACAGTGACTCATGAAGTAGCATTAACCATTAATGAAATGAATATGATTACAGTGTTAAGCATTGCCAAGAAGCTATCATCACTCAAAACTGAGCTTTAAGGACAATGGAAATAAGGTCATGGATGATGGAAGGAGGGAACTTGTTGATCCCTTAATATGTTGTTTAGAGGAACTATGCAAGATTGATCTTTAGAGATTACTGATCATGAAAAACTAAAGTTGAAAGTGGAAAAGAACCGATATAAAAAGTCTAAAATAGTTTGTGGCAATATTTTTAGTTATTGTGGGATATGATAACAAAGAAAGATTGTTAAAGCACTTCAATCATACCTGATTAAGTTATACTCTTTCAACACTACTAAAGACCCTTATGAAACATTTCCATGTATTCTAAGGCTAGAAAAAGATTATAATACTCAATGTCACAAATGTTAGGCTGAAGAAAAGAAAAATCTAAAATTTTGTCCCTTAAATAAATGCACTATTAGAGGATTATGTACTTTTGACCAAATCCTGGTCTTTCAAATGGTTAGGAGTTAGTTGGTACAGTGTAGTACGTTATTTACTTTTCTTTCAGCATGCCAAAAGAAGTTCTTGGTAGCACTTGACACTAATTACTTAAGTAGCTAGGTTGAAATAGTGGTCATATAAAATGTATAATATATCGCACAAAGTTTTGTTTGAAAACTTGTTAATTTGGAAATCAATACTTATAAAGAGTTAGAAATTCCATATTACTACATTCCTACTTTTTAGTAAGATAGTTAATACACAACCAAAATTGTTACCTAAGGCAATAGGCAGATGTAAGCAACAAATCAAACTCTCCTTAATTACTTAAAAAGTAAAGGTTCCTGAAGGATTAAGGTTTGTATGTAGAAAAATAGTTTATCTCCCAATTACTTAAAAAGCAAAGGTTTTGAAGATTATGTTCATGTAGAAAAAATCTGCTTATAGTGCTAAGCTGGCAAATGTTATTTTTTTACCCAATTCAAAATTTTCAATACGTGTCTGATATGGCTTGTCGAAATCCCTATAGCATCTATAAATTTTAAGATAACATCATTTTGGTTAGACTCAGGAAGCTTAGTTTTAGACAATGGCATACTAATCAAATGAAAAGCTCTTGAAATTTTCACACTAGAATGGCCTCCAAAGGTGGCAATATAAATAGATGTTAGATAAGTGTGGACCCTGCATTTTTGCTATCATGTGATTCCCACTTAAAAAGGCGAGACTCGCTTTTTTATATTTTTGAAAAACCATTTCTAAAAAAACGTTTTGGAGTCGCCACTTAATTTTGTTTTATTTTAAAAAGGAAAACAAAATAAGAAAGAAAAACCCTAAATGCACTTTAATGTTAAAAGATGTGTCTAGGAAACTAAGTCTAGGTCCGGGGTCAGTGTTACGATTCAAGCAGACGTAAGAAAAGCGTAGAAGACTTTCTGCTCTAAATGCAGATCTACTAAAACAAACTAAGGAAAATATGAGTTTTGACTAATCAACTAATGAATACCAAATATAACCAATAACAATATAAAAGCATGCAAGACATATATAAATAAATAATCAAGCAAAGTTATATGAGAAAAATATGTACCTGGACGGCATGTTAGAAGCGCTACTGATTAGGAAACAATGTTAGTGCAATAACAAAATTCAAACTATTCACATTCAATTAAAAACTGGTTATAAATCATATTTCAAATTATTTATTAAACATACATGGAATGTCGGGGCCCCCACCGCTCATTAGAGATTACACAAATGACCCCTAAGATTCCACTTTTATAGGAATTGTAGAATTAATTATGTTTGAAATTTCAAGACCGGTTTGAAAATTGAAATTTTAAAATTGGAAGTTTGAAGTTGAAATTTAAAATTTGAGATTTTTGGGAACTTGAATTTTAGAAATTGGGAATTTTCAGAATTTAAGACTATAACAACTGAATCTTGAAATTGAGATTTGTAAATTTGAATTTTAGAAAATAAGAAATTGAGAATTTGGAAGTTTGAAATTTGGACATTTGAATTTTTAAAAAATTGAGAAATGAAAATTTAGAACTTTAATTTTTAAATTTGGGAATTTTATTAAATTAAGTGGTAGGTGATAGTTCATATTAAGGAAAAATAAATTAAATACAAAAACATTAACAACCAATTTAATTAAATAAATGCAAAGCAACAATATACTTGCAAGGAAAATAAAATAATAAGTACTATAAATTAAATGACTAATTAACAGAATGTAATAAATTAAATATATATACACATAATTAATTAAAAATACTATATAAAAGAAGAATAAAAAGAAAGTCTAGAAAAACTTTACCTTAGTGTGACGTGGCAAATTCTCCTGATCAAGTCGTTCTTAAGTTGAAATTGCCTCCGTAACTTAAGATCGCCTCCTAAAATTGCCCCCTGAGCTGTAAGATTTCCCAAAGCAATCTTATTTTTAAATCAAACCTTTAAACTTTGGTACTCCACCAGTATCTCCCACTTAATGTGGGGAAGACTCAGCACTTCCTTAAAAATAAACTTATGAACCCATAATAAGTTTAAATTATACAAGCTCATTCTTTAATCTATTCTCCAAAAAAAAATAATAATTTAAGGGTCATTAGGTCTCCCACTTTTGCTGAGTAAGCCAACGTAGCTCCTTTTTCCCTTTTCAAACTCCACTGGCGGTGAGGAGTTCCCTTTAATAGGAAAGAGAAACCCTCTCCTTTGTTTCCATTTCCTTAATGATTTCCCACAAAAAAAATTCTAAGCCTCAAAATTTGGAGTTTACAATAAGTCTAACTATTCATCTCAAGGAAACTTTAAAGGGTCTTCTATGAATATCCACTACTGTGTTGCCATTAATCTTTTAAAAATCAAGAGCACTAACCAAGGTTGACCTCATGTGTCATGGACATGTACCCAAGGTCACGCTCTACACAAAGATAGCTCAAAGTACTTTTTTTGTTGAGAAAAATAATTTTATTTATTCCAACTAGCAATACATCTATAAAAACATAAAATCAAAACCGCTAAAAACCATAAATGGTGAAACAACAACCATGTTAATAGCATAATGAAACGACTCCAAGCCTATACATTTGATAGTTGAGTCAACACATTTGATATTACTATTGTGATTATAATACCTTTGACTCTAATTTTATAGCATACTGACGACCATTGATTTGATTTCTTGTCTCTGATCGTATAAACTTTGCTCGTTCGAATTGCCCAAACACAAATAAACACTAATGAAAACCAAATCATCGTACTAAGACGACACAACCACCCGCTATACCAAAACGACGACTAAATCACAAAAAAAAACATATAAAAACCTAAATCTATGTGTAAGAACCACTTTATTGAGAAAAAGAAAATGGAAAAGAGGTGCAGAGAGGTGATTTTAGGCCAAGAATGACTAAAAAATTTGTTATGACATGTGGCCCATTTTGAAAGTAAAAGGTTCACTACAACACTGCCCTTCATGCATATCCTCTTTGTTGGGAGGGGGGCAAAATAATAGGTTAGGGGTGGAAGTACTCATTTCCGTATGATATGGATGGTTTAGAGTATGTGTATCTTTTTGTAATTTGGTAATATCCAGGATTATTATAAATACCCTCCCATGTAACCTTATTTCTATGATAGTGAAAAATTCAAGTCGTCGTTCCCATGCATGTAAGCACATGGTCGAACCACGTAAAACCTTGTGTGTATTCTTCTTGTTTTTCTTCTTCGATCCTTATCACCATTGTTGCATGATTCACAACAATTGGTATCAGAGTGTAGGCTATAATGGTTGTGATCTCCCCTACATAGTGAATTTCTTGATTTGATCCTAATCCCTGGATTATGACATAGGAGGGTCAGTGATGTGTTGGTGCGCTGTGGCTCGTGAAGGCGCGAGGAAAATAACCCAAAGGAATGAATGCCACAGATTAGAAGGATTCTAAACGAGGGGCTGCATCGACCATCGATGTGCTCGGGTCGATAAGTGGCACCATGTCATGACGAGGCATCAATTCCAGCCAGCACCGCTGAAGTTGGAGAGAGTCGATACATGTCAAAGTCATTGACGAACAAGCTATTTTTTAAGAAGAAGTTGTATGATCTAAAGATGGCATGGGGGTCAACACTAGATCAACGTATAAATGTGTTTAATCATGTCATTAGTGATCTGAATTGAGTTGATGTGAAATTAGAAGAGGAAGACATGGCATTGATCTTAATGAATTCTCTACTTTAGTCTTATGAGAATATGGTTACCACTCTGATGTGGGGGAAAGAAACACTAGCATTGGAGAAGATCACAGGTGCTCTACTATCCTTTAATTAAATGAAGAAAGCCATTGGTAGGAGTTCACAGGGTGAAGGGCTTGTGGCTAAGGGTAATCAGGAGAGTGGGAGAAACAAGTCTCAGAGTGAGTCGAGTAAAAACAAATATTGATCCAAATCAAGGAAAATGAAGGATATTCAATCTTACAAGTGTGTGAAAAATGGGCACATAAAACGAGAATGTCTAGAATGGAAGAAAATGAACATAGAAAACATAAAGGGTTCATCAAAGTCTACGAATGTTGTAGAAGAAGGAGACTCAGAGAGTGATGATGGTGATATGATTTCAGTTTAATCCAATCGAGATCATCTGATGGATTCTTGGATTATGGATTCAGCATGTTCTTATCATATGACGCCCAATAAAGATTGGTTTGACACTTATAGGTTAGTAAATTCTAGTTTTGTTATGATGGGTAATGATGCTTCATGCAGGGTTGTCAGAATGGGCAATATCAGAGTTAAGATGTTTGATGGTGTCATTAGAACGTTGTGTGATGTTAGACATGTTCTCACCCGAGGAAAATCATTTCATTGGGAACTCTAGACGGTAATTTATTTTAATTACAAATCCGCCAATGGAGTAATGAAGGTGTTGTGGTTGGTGTCTGACTGTGCTGATGAAGTGGCAGGTCGGCAGGAATATCTACAAACTGACGGGAACCACAATTGTAGGTAGAGCTACAACTGTAGAGCCTGAGTTAGACAGTACAACCTTGTGGCATATGCGGTTAGGGTATATAGGTGAGCATGGGATGATAAACCTTCATAAGAGAAAGCTATTAAAGGGTATCAAAACATGCGAGCTTGAGTTATGCAAATATTGTGTTTTTGGGAAACAAAACAAGGTGCAATTCAGGACAACCACACACAAGACAAAGCGGATTCTTGATTATGTTCACACAGACGTTTGGGGACTAGTATAGATAGAATCCTTGGGAGGCAGTGTATATTTTATGAGTTTTATTTATGACTAATTACCTAAATTATATACTATACTGCACAAGTAAAAACATTTGCCAAATCTCGTTATGGAAAACCAAACAGCAGAGGACAACCGCCTCGGTCGATAGTGGTACAAAGTACACGTACTCAAGATTCAATGCTAGCCAGCAAGGAGCATGGGATTAAGAGGCACTTCACAGTTCGAAAGACGCCACAACAAAATGGTGTGGTAGAGAGGATGAATGATCTAAAGCTGAAAGAGCTTGGTATGGCATGTTAGAAAAGAAGTTATGGGCAAAGGCAGTGAGTATGGCATGCTACTTGATCAATAGGTCACCAAGGGCAGCATTATATAGGAAAGTTGCACAAGAGGTATGGACAAGTAATGAGGTAGACTACTCAAGGTTAAGAGAGTTCGAATGTCCAACCTATGCACACATTGGTGGAGAGGAGAGATTGAAGCTTGATGCTAAGTCTAGAAAATGCATTTTTCTAGGATCTCAGAAAGGGGTAAAAGGCTTCAAGGTGTGGGATCCGAAGGCAAAGAAGGTGGTGGTCAATAGAGATGTGATTTTTTATGAGAAAGTCATGTTATAGAATACTCAGAAAGAAGATAAGCAGGCTTCGGAAATCATTTTAGTGATGAATATGTGGTACAGGTGGAGCTAGAGACTCATAATGCAAAGGATGATACTCAGGATGTAGAGAGAGCTAGTAAAAAAATCAACAACCCTATAGTATAGCCACAAGCATAGACAAATGCACTATAAAGCTGCCTACTAGGTATGGATTTCAGGATTTGGTTTCTTATGCACTAATGACTAGTAGTGGGGATTGGTAGCTGGATTGGTGCTATGGATGAGGAGATGCAATCTCTTCATAAGAACCAAACATGGGAGTTAGTGGAACTTCCTAAAGGGAAGTGGGCTATAGGGTGCAAGTGGGTGTACAAGAAGAAATAAGTAGTTTCAGAAAATGAGGGTGAAAAGTTTAAGGCTCACCTAGTAGCAAAGGGTTACTCACAAAAGCATGGGGTTGACTATGATGAAATTTTTTCCCCTGTGGTCAAACATACCTTTATCAGGACAGGAGTTTGGTAGTGTATTGTGATATAGAGTTAGAGCATATGGATGTAAAGACAACTTTCCTTCATGGTGAGTGTGAGGAGACTGTCTACATGGTATAACCAAAAGGGTTCACTAATACGATACGAACACTTGGCTTCAGGAATCAAGAAATCATTATATGGGTTGAAGCAGTCTCCAAGGTAATGGTATAAGAGATTCGATTCCTATATGATCCGAATTGGCTACAAAAGATGTGAGTATGACTTTTGTGTTTATGTGAAGAGTCATGATGATGGTTCATCTATTTTTCTATTGCTTTATGTGGATGATATGTTGATTGCTGCAAAGAGTATGAGTGAGGTCAACAAATTGAAGATCTTATTGAGCAAAGAATTTGACATGAAGGATTTGGGTACGGCCAAGAAGATTCTTGCAATGGAGATTCGCAAAGATATAGCTCTAGGGAGATTATTGTTGTCTCAGAGTGGCTATTTTAGGAAGGTGTCACAGAGGTTCAAAGATGAGAATGTGCAAAACCAAGTAGGGCACACATTCATGCAACGGCTCTGATTGTTTACTAAGAGAAGCCTAAGATAGAAGATGATGTGCAGGACATGTCAAAAGGTCCCATATGCAAGTGTAGTGAGGTGCTTGATGTGCAAACCAGATTTGGCACAAGATGCTAGTAAAGCAGAAGCAAGTTTTCAAATTCAGTTTATCGATTAGATGTGTAGTTAAGTGGATCTTCATACTTGGTGAATTTGGCGCATCAGGCATCATGTCTAGTAGACAACAGAGTGTTCCTTCAATTGTGGGATATGTAGATGCGGATTATGCAAGGGACGGATAGAGGTCCACCATAGGTTACGTGGTTCAATCCAGTAGAGGGCCTATTCGTTGGAAGTCTATGGCATGCCAAACCTTGGGCCAAGGTGAATCTACCATTAAGTCAGAAGATATGGCGCAGGGTCGGCCGCCAATGTGACGCCCCAAAATCCAAGGATCTCGTTGACTAGTCATCAACCTATGGAATTTCTACCTTAGGTCATTGCGCACCTAAGCCTTGGTACTAGACCGATACCATTTACTCGTGGACACCGAGTTACTCGGCACCACCTCGATAGGTCCCTTCACCGAGACCCTTTCATTCATAATTAAGTTAAAATATGAAACTAATACACTTAGATACAGTCCGTAAGAGTCCGATCATAACCCTCTTACCATTATTACATACCCAACTATATTGGCAATAGTCCAAAAGAATTTAATTCCAATTCTTTTATACAAAATTACGTGCTATAACTAGTTTGTTCCATGCACTTTTTACAAGGGGATTTATCAAGGTCACATGTCGGTCTTCTTCACAATCACGGCCTCGTATGAGCGCCGTCCACCGATGTCGACCCTGCACCTGAAAGGGTTGTCCTATAAAGGGTGAGCCACGCCTAGTAGAGAATACCTCCTACAAGGGCTACTCCCCACCTAAGTGCACATGCAATGTCATACTCATGCACTCAAACACATTCCAAGTAAAATGCAGTTTCTACCATGGAATCTCTACATGCCATGAATAAGATGAGACTCATCATGCGCCATGTCCTGAGTCCTCACCGACTCCCTCACACATGCATATGCCAAGTGTGAAACAAAAACTATCATCAATGTTTCATCCGATGACCCTTTTTATTTTACAAGTCAAAACCCATTGGATATAACCTCCAATGTCCATTTGAGAAATCAAGTCTCGTGTGTTTATGCATTTGTGGGCCACGGATTTTGGGGTTCCCACCACAGAACGTCGCACGTCTTTCCAATGCTTTTTGGACTTTCACCGTCGGTTGAGTTTAAACCAGTCCGAGGCTTTCACCCGAGGGGGTGTATATCCCTACTTGATGTACCCAACATATGTATTTTTTTTTCATGCTATGCAACCATGAGACTCTATTGGACGCCGTCCAAGGTATCGAGCCCACCACTAATCAACCAAATATGGTGAATGATCGTAACCATGCACACACACCCAACTCAATGCGATGTCCCTGTGCATATACAATGCAAAAATGACACAGTATGAATGTTATATGAGACATTTACATACCATATTTTATACTCGGTATCATGGATAATTATATCCAACACATATAATTTACATCCATCCATGTCAATATATCTAAACACGCATATATCAACATAAATCAGCACACAGTCCAGCATGTCGACACAACAAACAATCCATACACAGGCTATAAAAACAAGCCACAACAAGGCCACAAACTCGCCACAACCCGACCTCAGAATTGCCCAGAAACTGTCCACAAATAGGCAACGCACACAAGCCATGAACTAGCCACAAAGCAGTCAGAAATAGTCCAATACAACTCTTTGAAAATAGTATAAAACGCCTAAGGATGTAAGCACCAAATTCCATGCACTGGCATATGGGTAGATTCTATACTCAAAGAGCTTTCCATATAGTCTAAGATTGCGCGAATCAAAGTTCGGACGACAAAGTTATGGCCATCAAAAGTTGAAGCTGCCGATTTCACATTGGTGTGTGAAATTTTCCAGAACAGTCCTTATATAATTGAATGCTACTTGGAACAACTTATAACATACTTCATGCCAAGTACCATATATAATTATATCTACTGCATGTAATCCACCTCACACCACATGCTCAATATATCTAACATGCATCATGGCAAATATAATATGCATAAATCAGTTCAGTACCAAATTCCATGTGACGCCCGATCCCGGGGTCCCACGACCACCCACAACCCGGGCTGAATACAAGTGGTTGCTCGTTACCCGACGCCACTTCGCATAACTCCAGCAAAGTCTCCTTTTGTACGGAGCTCTTACCCAAATACATCACCCGCATGAAACCCGTCCCAAGCAACCCAATATAATTGCCAACATGAGTAAACGGCTACTGGGGCCCATAAACAAGATCATAAATACATACCAACTATGAACCCAACTATATCTTGGCAGTTCTAAGAGTTCAAATTTGTTTTATACAAATATATATTAAAATTAAAATTTAATACATGTAGTACATCACAAAATCAAAGCCACAACTCGACTTCTAAAGCGGCTCTATGATGAGCCGTCTCGCATTTTTAGTACTAAATAATAAATTCCCACGACGGGGTGAGTTTATCGTCAAGAGTGGAATCGCCCCTAAGTGGGCTAGCCCACTTAAGTGCAAAGGCAATGCTCCAAAATAAACACACATTCAAGCAAATGCATGATCCTACTTGAATGTTTACATGACCAACTCGTAACCCCGAGTCTCCATCACCCTCACACTCTCGCCAAGCCTCGTATGAGAATTATAGCTTTGTTAGTTTGTGGGCAAACTCCGATGTGTATATCAATCAGGGCCAAGCCCGACGATTGATATATTATTTATTTGTATCACCCGATGAATATCAATTTACTTCATCTAAGATTGATATTTTTAATTTGGACTACCCTTCAAGCACTAACATTTTTAGACAACCTCCGAACCATTTTCTCTAGACTCAACTCCATGCACTTGATTCTATAATCCTAGGATGTTCCAAAGGCATACGGATTGCATGTATGCCAATTCCAAATACAAGCCTAATTCACATGCAAATATATACATGAATATATTCACATAAAAATTAAACTGGGTTATAATCATGTTATGTAATTATCATCTCAAACATCAAAATTAGCTCACTTGGGCTAATGATCAAACACAAGCAATTCGATCTGAATTACTTGACCAAACCCATATTTTCACAAATTATATTTTTTTTGAAATTATCGCTTTCAGAACAAGAAACCCTGCTGGCTCGTCTTCCTATCAAACACAAACCATCGGTTCACTTTGTGAACCCGTATTTCTTGGCCATTTCCGGCCTCAATCAAACCAATACGTGATTTATGGAACCATTCATCACATTTACTCCAAATACCAGAACTCGATACGACTGTTCGTGGGTCTCAAATCCAAACATTTCGGTTCCAAGATTTGGAACCGATCAAACGGCAGTTCAAGGCCTCAACCAACCGAAATATTGAAAAACACTTAAATAAAGTGTAAAACCCAAGTAGGGAGAAACCCCTACCTCTCGGAGTTTGAGAAACCCTCCTAACCCGCACTCCACGCCCTCTCCGCAGGCGCTCCTTCTCGTCTCCGAATACCGGCCGACGACGCATCGCTCCCGATATTTTAGAGAGAAGTCGACCCTCTCTCTAAAACCCAAAATATCTAACCTCCTGTCAGATTTTCCTTTCCTTTTCCCCCCACGTTTTCTCTTCCTTTCCCATATGTAAGAGATGACACTATTTGTGTTTTTGTCCTATTATCATTTAAGATTTCAAAATGTCAGTCATATATGTCCTTCTTTCCGCTTTTGACATTCGTGACTATCTCGCCGCCCATTTTCATCGTTTCTCTACTCATACCACTCATGGTACATGAGTACGTGTTATATGTGACTTTTGTCACATCGAATATCGTTTTACGGCACCCGAAACGCGATGCCTCAAAAAACGTGTAAATTCCGACTATCTTGGAATCCAACTAAATTTTACGTGCTAGCTAGATTTCGCGAGACGACCTAACGGTGCAACTGCTTCACCATCCCGAGATCTAGAGAATAAATTTGATTTTTAACCGAATAACAATTTTTTGTAATCGAATTACGATTTTGCCATTTTTCCATAAATTGAATTTCTCAGTCTTACAAATTCACTCAGATCACGATAATAATAGACACTGATCGAATACACCACCGTGATTGTGCCAGCCATTTGGATTCTCCAAGTAGGTTGTGGCATAATTGATGCTCACAAAACAGCTCACACAAGGCCTCAACTCGACCTTCACATGGTTCCAAATTAGGCCACGCAATCATACAAAAAAATCAGCACACAATCTGTGAAACCCCGAGAAAATCTAATTTTCTGAAAAATGGCAAAATCGTAATTTTTGTCAAAATCCAGAATTTTTCTAGATCTTAGATGAAGAAACAGACTTCACCGTTGGAATCATCTCACGAAATCTAGCTACCACGTCAATTCGCCGACCCGAGACAATCACCAGACGCTGGCGCAAACGACGGTAGCCGCCGTGGACACTTGGCACATTTTGAGTGGCCTTGCGTACCACGGTCGTGCGCGCACTACCAACTTAAACTCAAGTGGGGCCCATGGGTGACAAGTGGCATCTCCTAATTGGAGGAAAAACCAAAGGTAGGTGGGTAAGCTGGGATAAGAATCCACTTAAGCCAATGTCGATGTGGCTTGATACGTGGCAAATGAGGGGGACAAAAGAAGAGCTTTCTTTCTCCTCCATTTTTAAGTGGAATCCAAAGGGTGAGAGGGGAGAGCAGATTTGAATGGAGAAGTTTTAGAGAGAAAGGCACTCTCTCTAGATTTTCTCCGGCTGATAGGCGTATTTTGGTGATGTGTGTATATAAAATTATTTAAAATATAAAAGAGGTATATTCGCGCAAGTATACGCTTGTCAAGTAATAAAGTGTACCTAAGTACCTGGATATCCATGCGGAAATGGGATGCTAAGTACCAAAATTATAATATTTCTAATATCCAAACTAATAATTGTGATAGTAAAACAGAATTTAAACTAAACTAATGAAATTTCTAAATCTAACTAATGAAGTTCACAACTAAGGATACCAAGAGATGATAAATTCCTATGGTATCGGCACCTGGACAATCCTCTTAGATCTAAGTTAAAATTCTACTCTATTGTTTCATGAAAATGCCTTCAAGGCAATAACCCTTGTCTAATTTAATTATAAGCCTTCTCGAGGTCGAATAACCTACCAACTAACACTAGGCTTTACTTCTCATCTCAACCCTAAGCATTAGAGATGCTTTAAGATCCAAAAGTCTTACACGCCTCCTAATTACCGATAATTCTACACTACCAAAGCACTAGGTTGATTCATCTATGCCCAGTTCTTTACTCCTTCTCGTGAGATCTTGCAAAGAACCACTCACCACATTGAGATTAGCTAAAAATCAATATGTAAATAGAACCAAGTATGAACTTCATGAGGTGCATTCACAAGAAACAAAAGAAAACTGAACATTAACAATAGATATAAAAACCCATGTTCAATATACAACCAAAACCCTATATCCATAAATTTAAAGCATGATAGGAGGTTTGATACATCATAAACTTGGGATAAAACATGAGAAAAGAGGAAGAAGAAACTATAATGATCAAATGATGGTGAGTCTCGGATTTTCGAACAAATCTCATGATCTTCTCCCCAAATCTTCAAAACATCTCCCTACCTCCTCCATCCCAAAGTGTACAAAGTCCCCTCCCGAGCCCTAGCGCTCCCTCCTTGTCTCCTTGGGGTTTGAGCTTTAAAACCCACAATTCGGCCCAAAATGGGCTAAAAATCACCTAAAATCAACCCTAACGTCAGCGAATGGGCCGAGATGTTACAAGCCGCAGCCTTCTCTGCGAACGCCGCGACGCTGTCGTAGTCGCTTGTTTTTACTCCAACTTCGTAAGGCCATAACTTTGTCATCCAAACTCCAATTTGGGTGTTCTTGGTACCGTTTGGAAAATCTGAAGTGTAGAATCCATCCATATATGACTGATGCAACAAGGATCTCATCATGTCTGGAAAACGTTCAAAATCTCGCGAGCCTCCCGCCAAGGTGCAATGCTTCGCTGATTTTCCCGCGCTTGAACTTGCATAACTTCTTGTTCGAACTCCAATTTTGTGTTCTTGGTATCCCTGGAAACTTTGAAATTTAGAATCCATACATATAAAGCTTTGCTTCAATTGAGCTCATATGATATCTTAAATGTCAAAATACAATAGTCAAGCCGTGAGTTTTTTCCACCAATTTTACAATTCCACCAAATGGATGACCTCGATCATAAGCATGAACTTAGAGCATTAGGCAATTTATTTAACATAAAAACTAGAAAAACTAACTAAAGCATAGGGATAAAATGAGTATTTAAGATACTCATCACCGGCTTTTGGATTGCTCTGCTCGCGTTAGCCAAGAAGAAAAGACTCACGCGTGCAAGGGCTACGCTGGGCAATTCTAAGTTGGGGGTTTCAAATAACCCAAGAGGTAGAGGTCTTCTCCTACTCTGTTATTTTCGGTTTTAAGAGCTTTGTAAATGATTTGAAGTGTTTGAGGCCGTGAATGGCTGTTTGGTCGGTCCCAAAACTTGGGATTGAATTGTTGGAATATTTGGAACCCGTTTTGGACAGTTTAGGGACTGTTTGGGTGGTTTGTGTGATAATTTATGCAATAAATTATGGTTTGGGTGTTGTTGGGTCGGAAATGGCCATGGATTTCGGTTCCACAAATTGGAACCGATGCTAGGTGAGAGAGTTGTCCACGGACAGCCCACTGCTCGTTTAGGGACTATTAAAAACAGTCCCGGTTTATTTGATCGGACCGAAAATGGTCTATGTGTGTTCCAAGATTGCTTGAATTGTGTGAAAGAAATGTTAATGCATGGAATTTAATGTGTTAACATGGGGTTGAATTATATAAAATATAATTGTGTGAGAGCCATTGGAATTAAATTGAATTGTTGATTACCTCATGTTAATTTTGATGTTATTGATATGAATTAAATAAATACGTGGTTGGTATGTAAATTTTGTTAATATATGCATAATTGATATATTGCATGTGTGTGGTTTGGAAATGAGATAATGCATTCATATGCACCTGTGGCAACCAGAAAATTAGGTGTGAGTGTGTTACAATGAAATAAAAGAAAAATGAAAGTGGTTGTGAAAGGAATTTGAAGGAAGATTTTGCGAAGAATCGCTTTGGAGAAAGGGCTCCAGCCATCTCGAGGTCGACTCCATGATCAAGCTTCCTTAGAATTACCCAAAGAATTCGACTGTAGGGTTGTCCAATAGATTTTAATTAAACTCGGTATGATGTTTCAAGAACAAAGCTTTCTGCTCAAACAATGTTTTTCTCTACATTTGGCTTAGGCATGTGAGGAGTCGTGAGGGCTCGAGAAGGGAAAAGGTGAGTCGATTCTCAATTCATATCATGTATATCTTGGCGCAGGGATCATGTATTTGCTTGAATGCTATGCTGGAATCATTGCATGTGCACTAGGTGGGGAGTAGCCCATGGTGAGACATCACTACTGGCATTGCTCACCCTATCGAGGGATCATTATTTCGTGCTGTGGAGTGTTCTCGAAGACTAGCAGCCATTAGAGGCCACTTTGAGAAGAAAGCCGATATGCAGGGCTTTGGTATTCATTTGTATAACATGTATTAGAATTCCTTAAACTAAGATGTTGTATTAAGAGTGATGTATCAACTCTGAATCATGGTAATATAGTTGATGTATTGCGGGAGTGGATGTATGGGCCAATGTGGCCATTTTACTTCATGGACGGGTCTCATGACATGAGACACAGATTCTCGCAGGTTGAGGGGTTAGCCAAAGAGACACCCCAGGATTCAAGGCTACACAATTACTTCCTCCATGCGTGACCATAAATGGGCCTGAGTTTAGCCCTAGGATCATTTTATATCCATGGCCATGGCGTCGTACGCTCACCATGCCCAGGCTGTAAACCAAGCTACACATGGGTAACCTAGAAATTTTCCCTCCTATTAGGATCACGTACAAATATCAAACATATCACCAGATTCTGGCCATGGCCACCTAGATTTCTAAAGCAAGTTGTGGCATACAACATGCCCATAACACAATCCACACAAGGCCTCAAATCTGGCCTTAAAACAGCCCTTAGAAAGGAACTAAGCCAAAGGACGAGGGGTTCCTTACTTCTTGCAGTGCAGTCACAATGCTCTTCCCCTTTTCTTTCCTTTCCTTCTCCTTTCTCTCTTTCTTTTCTTTTCTTTTCTTTCTTTATTTTCTTTTCTTTCCTTTTATTTTCTCTCCTTCCTTTCCTTTCCATTCTGCTCCTCCTCTACGAACTGATCACATTTTTTACATTTGATAGAATTCTCTTTCCTTTTTTTTTTTTTTTTCATTCTCCATTTTAGTGACACAAGGTTTCTATGTGTCACCTTCACATCCATTCCACCTTCCCATGTGGCACAAGGGTGCCAAGCATTTAGCCATGTGGAATTTTCCACCCACATGGCACCTTATTTATGGTCATGATGCCATGTGGCACCCTGCCACTTGTTACCTTGTCATTCATCTGTTTCGCCTCGAAGTACGTGAAATTCCGACCATCTCGGAATTCAACGAAATTTGTTTGGGAAACTAGATTTCGCAAGACAAACTCAACGGTGAGGTCCATTCCGTCATCCGAGATCTAGAAAAATTTTCAAGTTTTCAACTTGTACCGTAGTGGTAATCCACCACTTTTGCCCTTTTGTTTGAAAAAATTCAAATTTACTCAGGTTTTCACGACCAAGGAAGAAATGTGGCTTGTAGGATTGGTAAATGAGTTGGGTATTCAGCAACATGGAGTCCAATTGCATTGTGATAGTCAGAGGTCACCTTTAAGTAAAGAACTAGGGTGATTGCGTAAGTGACCAAAGACATAGATATGAGGATTTACAAGCATCGTGGAGTTGGCCTCTGCTTGCCATAGTTCATCCATACTCCGAGAATGCAAAGAGACATGCTGACAAAGCCTGTTACTATAGAAAGTTCAAGCAAAGCTGACTCGCGTTAATATCTCTAGATGCTAGATGACAGATGCCTTGACCTATTACCCCAGGTGGAGTTTTCAAGCCATGTTTGGTTTCTTCAAAGAGGTGAATATTCGCCAAGGTGGAGATTGTTATGGCATGGCTCATTTAGAGAGTAAAAGGGGGCAAGTATCAGAGTTGCTTACCTATTAATCGGCCTCTCTTAAGGCATATCCTCTTTATCGGGGGGGAATAATAGTTAGGTGGGGGCTTCGTGGGGTGGTACAATACTAAGATATTTAGGTACAAGGGTATTTTTGTAATTTATACATACAGGCTATTATAGCATTCCTCATATGTAACCTTATTTCTGTGATAGTAAAAAATTCATGTCGCCATTCCTGTGAATGTAGACACACTGCCGAACCACGTAAAATCTTGTGTGTATTCTTCTTGTTTTTCTTCTTCGATTCTTACCACCATTATTGCACGATTCACAACAAAATCACTTCTCCTTGCTTGAAGAAAAAAGGCTAAAAGAGACAAAGTTAAGAGAAAGGGAGGCTAGGGTTTATAGAGGATAGCTCAAAGTACTTAAACTTACTAAATTAGACTTTCTCCAAATTTTACTCGTTAGGATAAGCAAGATTATGCAATCCTAAAGTTAGATATAAGTAAATAAATCAATATTTAGAAGGATTTGAAAGAATGAAAGTTTTATAATTATTAATCAAAGACATTTTACAATTCTAAAGTTTTTAAGTGCCTGTTTACTTGGCCAAATAGGTCACCACTTATTTATAGGAATCAAGAGACCTTCCTAAACCTCTGTGGTACCCACTAATTTAAAATTGGCCAGAGACTATGGTGTAGAAAGCTATACATAATTTATGTATACAAGTTCTCAAAAACTCTGAAAAATGATTCAACTCTTGAAATTCTTTACATAGCTCCACTACTTATTTAGTCGTGTAGATAACTCTAGATTCTTCTAGAGGTTCCCTAATCATCTATTAGATCAAGTGAGGGATCATTTGTATAGATTAATTGTGAAACCTGGTTAAAAAGTTATTTGCACATATATGAGTGGTAGAAAGATGGTAGTTATATCATAGGCTTATTAGGTTATTAATTTATGTGCACATATATAAATTAGTTTCACTAAATATCTTGACCAGAAGTCTCAAACTAAATATTGATAAAAAGAAGACCAAGGAAGTTTTCTTAGGAGATGAACCGCCTCTCTAATGGCCTCCATGATAGTTTAGACCGAACCATTTTAGATTTTGTGGGTACCATGGGCCCGGGCTCGGTTCCCCTAGCCAGCCGGCCCAGCCCAAGGGCCTTGATGGGACCAGGCCCTAAAGCCAGCCGGCCTAGGACAATGAGTAGGCCCAGTACGCCCGGGAGACTCTCTACCCGGGTGCCCGGCCGCCTCTTATCCCGGACGCCTCCTTTCCCGATGCGCCCAGGTGCCCGGATGCCTCTTCACCCAGATGTTTCCTTTCCCGATCGACGACTTCACCAAACAAAATTACCAACTAGCTCTTCATGATATAAGTATATGATCTCCCAAGAGTCAGTTGCCTCGCCTCCAACGGAATAGGAAGGTACTCCCAACAACAGGCCATTCGAGAAAGCAGTTACATAAAAAGAAGAACAAGTCATCCTTCCCGAAATGAGAGCGACCTTCTCCTACCTTTATGGGAAGAAATCGTCCACTCTCCATGGAAGGTGGATCCCCTTTCTCCCTCCATAAAAGAGAAAAGAATCACACCAAATGAGGTATGATATTCTCGATTGAGATAACTATAGTTCTAACGCTCAGTCTTCCAAAAAAGAGCTAACTTTGCCATCGGAGGGACGATGTAACACCATCGCTGCTCTTCGCTTGTTTTGCGTGTCAGAGCTCGACAGGACCGTGAATGCCCCGACAACTACATCGACTCTAAGAATTCTGGAGACTACAATTAGCGTCGTCTGTGGGAAACGCCGAGTAAGAAATCTAAGAGGTGATACGTGAGAGCTTGGGTACACCCGCTCCCAGGTGATCTCCCGATCTCCGAAGCCTTTTCCATTCTCGAACATCCCACCGAACCGTCGGAATTCACTGTAATGTCCAGCAACCTAGCAAACCATCCCCCTGAACACCAGTTCCTCCTCTAGCACCAAGAAATAAAGGAAAGACAAGAGGAGCAGGCTAGGCAGGTGGCCAAGTTGCGCGAACACGAAAACCGATTGCGGGAGGATAATGAGCGCCTGCAAACCCGATGATTGGAGGCCAGCCAGGCCGAGAGAAATCACAGGGACCTCCCTGCCCACTTCCTCTATCTAGTCCCGACAAAGTCAAGGAGGTCGTTGTACCCAACGACATCGACCTACCGGCAGATGACGAGTTATCTTCCAACAGCTCTCCTCTCCCACGGCATTCACCATCCCGAACGCCGCGAAAGCCCAATCCAGAAAAAGGCACCCTCGTCGACCCAGCCGATCCATCAATATCGCGCAACGCCGGGTATGGAGAGAAGCTAGCAAGGACCGACGCCAGTTAGAGCCACCTCATGAATATAGTTCAACGACCAAGGTCACCCCATTGTGTACCATCCATGTACCCTCCCTTCCTAAGTTGCTACCGCCTAACATGTTTTTCTTTCTCCTCTGCCCTCCGAGGACCACAACACATGCTCTCCTCTCCCCTCGGTCAACATATTATGGATTATGATCCTCCCCGTGGCTTCTTTATGTCATCCTTCGCCATGTACAACGGCTCTTCTGATTCATATGATCACATGTTACATTTCAACCAAGCAATGATCCTCAACGCCGGGGACGATCGACTTCTGTGTAAAGTGTTCCCGACCAGCCTCAAGGGCCCGGCTTTAGCCTGGTTCCACAAGCTTCCGAGAGGGTCAATAAACTCATTTGACGAGTTGTGGGCCGCGACTGCCTCCCAAGATCTCGTGCTCGCCAGCGTAAAGGGAATATCGCCTCCAAAGCATCCTCAAACGGGAAGACGAATCCATCCATGACTTCACACGCAGGTTCGGACAAGCTGTCCAGCAAATTGATATTTACAGTATGGATACGGTCCTGCAAACTAGAAGAAGCTTTGGGCCAACCACCCCGTTCTTCCAGTCTTTATCCCTAGATCCGCCCTCAACTATGGAAGAATTGTATCGGCGAGCAGATAAGTTCTCCACGCTGGAAGACAACACTCGGGCCGCCTCGCAGACTATAATGATAACCACCTAGAGTGGCAAGCCGGCCACTAAAGGCTCATCTGAACAAAAAGAGCAAACAAAACATATCGGCGCCCGGCAAGGCCCAAAAGAGGAAGGAGCCCCCACTTCACTTCCTCTCAACATCGCCATGACCGGCCTCCTACCCTTATCCGGACCTCCCGGGAGCCTCAAGTGGCTCCGCACCTATGAGGGCGGTCTTCGAACCAAGAATGGGATCCCTAAGGTGTGATTATCATAGGGACCATGGCCACGAAACCAACCACTGCCAAAGCTTGAAATTCATAGTGGAAAAACTGATTCGGGTTGGGCACCTCAAAAGGTATATTCGAGAGCCAACCCGCGGGGTAGCAGTCGCTCCCACAGCTGACAGGGTCGTTGTTGATACTAAGCATGCCTCGGGCCCCCAGCCAGCCATCAACTTTATACTGGGGGGACCGGCCGATAGCCATATCAGTCCAAAAAGCAGAGGAGAAAAATGCTCCGGACGGCTTCGGTCAGAGCCAAGGTAAACACCGTCAACACCCGGGAGAACACCACTACAGCTCAGCCGGTTGATGGCCCGATATCCTTTCCCCCTATTAACCCTACCCGAGCCGCATTCCTGGCTACGATGCACTCGTGATTTCATCGTATTAACAGCTTTGATGTGCACAATGGTCCTTTGCCGACCAGCAAAGGCAAACTATAATTTACTACACCTCTCAACCTTTAAGCAAATGAGAGTCCAGCTTGATCATCTTAGTTCCGCTGGCAAGGTTTTGTCCGGGTTTAATGGGGATACCATTGACGTGTCAGATATCGCTTCTGCTGTGGCGTCCGATAACTCAAGCAAGTGTCGTTTCTGCGGGTGACTCGGGGCCATACACGCCATCCTCGGTCGGGCCTGGTCAGACGCCATGAAAGCCAGACTTCCACGCATCTTCACCACACAATCAACTACCTGACTGCTTCCGGGCAAGTCAAACTTCAAGGAAGTCAATTAGCCGCACAACAATGCTATTAGCTCTCAATGCAAGGACGCGAACAAGGGGAGTGCTCCAGTGAACCATCCCTTGAGGATCAACCTCAGTAATAGCAATCACAACTATCCGCCCACTGCCTTTTTGAGGAGGAGAGCCGGCTAGTGGTAGTTGATCCCTTGGTTCGCGCCCTTAGCGGGCCGACAAATGCATCTATGTTAGTACCTCCTCCCGTCCGGCGTGAGGAGAAGGCCCACTATAAGCCAAGTGTGTCAGCCAATCGCCGATATTGCTTTGACCCATGCGTATATGACCGAATAAGCCCTAAGCACGCATCATACGTAGACCAATGTCGCCCCATCCGCCAAGCTTCTGGCCAAACAAAAGTGAGGCGCTTTCATTCGTGACGCCACTTGGTCATTCCAACCGAGGGTCGATAATCTTCCGTGATAACGGATTTATCGTGAGTAGTTAAGTACCCGGAATGGTCACAATGTGGTGGTCGCCTCAAAGAAGGGGAACAAATGGAGAGTATGTGTGGATTACACGACCTTAATGACGCCCCGTCCAAAAGACGCCTTCTCCCCGCCCCCCGCATAAATCGATCGCGGACGCTTTGGCCAGCACTAATGCTATCTTTCTCTGATGCCTTCGAGATATCACTGCATCCCCATGCACCCCTGATGAGGAAAACATCTTTATCACTCCCCATGGACTCTACTATTATACCGTGATGCCTTTCGCTTGAAGAATGTCAGCCACCATCGAGGTTGGTAACGAAGATACTAATCGCTACTGGTGCAAAGACAATGGAAGTCTATATTGATGATATGCCGGTAAAACTGGGCAAATACTCGGATCATAGCGCGCATCTCCAATGCATATCCAACCTCCGAAAGTATGGCATGAAATCAACCCTTTAAATGCTACGAGTCAACGCCTACGATTCTCGACTTTATGGTAACCCAAAGGGGAATAGAGGCTAATCATATATAGCTTAAGGTCATCTTGCAATCACTGGCCCCCAACTCCAAGAAGAGGATCCAGCAACTGACCGACCGGCTGGCCGCTCTTAGGCGTTTTATTCCCCGGTTCACGGACCATTTGAAACCCTTCTTCGCTACTCTAAGGGGAGCCAACTGGGCCAAATGGAATGAGGAATGCGACTGGGCATTCATAGAAATCAAGCAATACCTAACAGAGCCCCCGATTCTTGTGAGCCCGGAAACCGATGATACACTCTACCTCTACCTAGTAGCCTCTGATATAGCAGTAAGCGCCGCCTTGTTTAAAGAGTGTGGGGATGCGAAGTTGAAGCCTATGTTCTTTGTCAGCAAATCCTTAACCGACGCAGAGACAAGATATAGCCACCTCGAATGAGCTGCCTTGGCCCTCCGGACAGCCTCCCAAAAGCTCCGCCTATACTGCGCCTATCCTGCTAAAGACCGATCTTCCACCGGGGCACAATTCATAAACCTCGACCGGGTCTGAAGGATGGGTCTGGCTGGGCAATGAGTTGCTGAGAATGGCATCTAGTACAAGCCGAGACTTTCCAAGAAGGGGCAAGTCTTAGCTTACTTCATCGCAGAAATCCCACAGCTAGACACCTGCCCCGATAAAACGGGCTAGTGGACACTCTACGTAGATGGGGCTTCCAAACAAACCGAGGCGGGCATTGGTCTACAATTAACCTCCCCAATCGGGGAGAGGATTGAACAGGTAGTACAGTTAGGATTCAGCGCCACCAACAACGAATCAGAGTACAAGGCCATGATAGCCGGACTCGAGCCTGCCACCACCATGGTGCCGAGCAAATTTCTGCCCGTAGTACCACAAAACTAGTTGTCGGACAGGTTAACGCAGAATTCGAGTCCAAGGATCCCCGAATGGCGAAGTATGCTTCCCTAGTCAAGCAGAAATTAAATACCCTCTTGGCCTGGAAACTTGAACATGTCCCCCGAGACTGTAATGAGAGGGTCGATGCCTTAGCCACCGTGGCTGCTTCTTTGCCGATAAGGGAAACCGTATTTCTCCCCATCTACTATCAACCGAACTCCTCAATACTGCATGCCCAAGTAAACTGGGACAGGAAGCCCTACCGTCCCGATGGACCTCATAATACTTATACATAGCCATCGAGAATTACCACGACAGACAAGGCTCACAAGGTTCTGATTCAGTCATCTAGATTCTCCATGATAGACGAGTAGCTATACAAAAGATCCCTGGGCGGGCTATACCTGATGTGTGTAACCCCCGAGCAAGGCCAGTATGTATTAGCTGAATTGCATGAAGGCATATGCGGGAATCACTCAGGGGGAAGAACTCTAGTACACAGGGCTCACACTCAGGGGTATTATTGACCAACTATGAAGTCAGACGCTGCCGATTACGTCAAGAAATGTGACCCTTGCTGTAATGGTCGTCCCCTATCTTGAAATCACCGTGCAAGACTCGTCTCCATCTCTACTCGCGGGCCATTCGCCAATAGGATTGATATAGTCGATCCGCTTCCCACTGCACCGGCTCAAAAGAAACTATTATTGGTCGCCACCGATTATTTCAGTAAATGGATAGAGGCTGACGCTTTCTCGTCAATCAAAGATAGAGATGTTACTCGGTTTATCTGGAAAAACATTGTCTGCCGGTTCGGCATCCCAAGATCAATCGTGTCCGATAATGGGCCGTAGTTTGACAGCCGAGTCTACCGGGACTTTTTCCAGGAATTGAAGATAAAAAATTTATACTCTACCCCTCGGCATTCGCAGCAATGGCCGCGTGCTTCCAACAAAACCCTGTTGATTGCCTTGAAAAAGCGGTTAGACTCCGCTAAAGGGAAATGGGTGGAAGAACTCCCCGGGGTGCTCTGGGCCTACAGAACCACTGCCCGAAAGCCAACCGACATCTCTCCTTTGCGCCACTTACCGATGGAAGGTTATCCCACCGAAATCGGGTCTACTCCACCATCCGGCTGCTTCCCAGTTAGAAAACGCGAATCAATAACCAGGAGTTAGACGCGAGTGATGCTACGGCGAGCCGCGAACAATCCCATATAATGTCCTACCAACACCTCTCTCGTGAACTCTATACCGCACGGTAAAGCTCGGCATTTCCCGCCGCACGATCCGGTCTCGAGAAAGTTTTCGAGAATACCTGCACTTCACCTACAGGAAATTCCAACCTAACCGGAAGACCTTATGCTGCCCGTGACGCCAAATGTGAAGCCGGGTCCTACGCTATAGATAAAACATATGGAACCCATGTACCTAGAATGTGGAATGCCATGCACCTTAGAAGGTATTATCAATAAAAGAATATTTTTATTTTTGCCTACTCGCATGTCTTCGCATATTTTTTTCATTATACAAGGTCCAATTTAAAAGCTCGGATGGCGCAGTAAAATGACCTATCCGGCCCAGCATAGATAACATCTAGCTAGTCAAGTCTAAAAGCCCGGATGGCGCAGTAAAATGACCTATCCGGCCCAGCATAGATAACATCTAGCTGGTCAAATCTAAAAGCCCTGACGGGCGCAAAGAAACGACTCCATCCGGCCCGAAGATATATGAACATCTAGTCGTCAATCGTGCCCGGATGGCGTAGCTTCAAATGACTTGATCCGCCTTAAATATAGATACATCTAGTCAGTTTCAAGCTCAAAGTCTGACACACAAAGAAATGACCTATCCGGCCCAAGATATAACATCTAATCGTCAAATCTAAAAAGCCCAATGGCGCCAAAGAAATGACCGGTCCGGCCCAAATGATAGATACCATCTAGCTAGTTGAATCTGGGGTGCCGGATGGCGCAGCCAAATGATCTATCCGGCCCAAAGATAGATAACATATAGTCGTCAAGTCTAAGTTCTCGAGCATAGTGAAATGATTTATCCGGGCCAATATAGATAACATTCTGCTGTCCACTAAAAGCCTGATGGCGTAAAGACCTATCCAGCCTAGCATAGATAACATCTAGTTGGTCAAATCTAAAAGCCCGGATGGCGTTAGCCAAATGACGATCCGGCCCAAAGATAGATAACATCTTAGGCCGGGTCAAGTCTAAAAGTCTTAGATATAGTAAATGAATTCATCCAGCCTCTGTATGATAGATAACATCTAGCTGGTCAAATCTAAAAGCCCGGATGGCGCAGTCAAATGACCTATCCGGCCTAGCATAGATAACATCTAGCTGGTCAAGTCTAAAAGCTCGATGGCGAGTAAATGATCTTATTCTACTTTAAGATAGATAAATATCTAGCCGGTCAAGTCTAAGCTCCGATGGCGCAAAGAACGACCTATCCAACCCAATATAGATAACATCTAGCTGGTCCAATTTAAAAGCCTGGATGGCGCAGTAAAGTGACCTATCCGGCCCAACATAGATAACATCTAGCTGGTCAAATCTAAAAGCCCGAATGGCACAGTCAAATGACCTATCCGGCCAAACATAGATAACATCTAGCTGGTCAAGTCTAAAGCCCTGATATTAGCCACTTATCCGCCCGGAAGATAGATAACATCTAGCTGGTCGAATTTAAAAGGTCGACAAAAAGAAACGACCTATCCGTACCCCAAAGATAGATAATGACCTAATGGGATCGGGACGCAAGTTCGGATGGCATAGTGAATGACCTATCCGGGCAACACAACAGACTGCCCATCCGGCTCCATACAAATGATTTCTACCTGCTACATGCGCACTCGAATGGTGCGCTTAACGAAAATCGCACAAACCCTGACAAATGTAGTATTAAAACGCATCGACAAGGCATCGCAAAACAAAAAAAGTAACAAAGAAAGAGAAAGGGATGTAAATTGTTTGGTGCAAAAACACTTAACAGTATAAGTCTCGCCTCACAAAGCACTCAGCCCTAGTTAGCAGCGGCATCCTTAACTCGTCCGACGAGGCCGAGAGATCCATCGGAAGAGTCGCCTCCTCTCCGGCGGCGGTCGGGCTGGCCTCTGGCATTCCTCCCCGCAAAGAGCTAGATCCGGCCGAGCAGCAGACGAGGTGCTCGGGGGCAACCCGAGGCTAGCAAAGAACTCGAGCGACCCGACCGGCGATCCGACATTCCATCCGGGATCTAAGGCTTGCTCCCGCATATGTTATGTGTAAAAACACAACAACCATAGCCATAGTTGAACAGCGTGTCGCCGCTTGCATCGAACTCGACCTCCATCGCCTCTCTATCAGCAACGGCCTTTTCCCGGAAGGCGGCGAAATCATCCTTTATGGTCCCAAGCTCCAAAATCAAGGAAAGTCGCCGTCCACAAACGTTGCTTCCCGCCTTCGTACAAGCCGCCAAAGGACAATGCCTTCGAAACTTCACGCCGGATTCGCCTTAGGCGAGCACTTTCTCGCGAACTCAAGGCACGCTGGGACCCGCAAGCTCGTACTCCATCTATGCTCTGCATTAACGGCCCTTCAATCTCCAACTTGGCCATCGCCTCACGGCGTGTCGCATCCTTCACCAAATGGCGACTCTTTCAAAGAGATTCCTTAGCCTCCAACCCAGCGACGGCATCACTAACTCGACCTCCTTTAATGAAGCACTCTACATCTCCCGCTCGGCCATTCTCGACTGGATATATAATCGCAGCCGTTTGGATTCCCTTAGCCGGAGCTCGAAATCGTGATGCTAAGTGCCATGTTCCGAATAGCAGCGATGGCCTGCAAAGAAACCCATTAGGAATACATAAATCGCTACCGGGCGCTTAATATCACATAACGAAACTACTATCTTACCGGGCCAAATCGACTAAACGAGTTACTTGGCCAAGGGACTTGTATCCCGTCATCGATAATCTGTTGGATGTCTTCCTTCCGAGTCTCTACAGGAACGCTCACCGTGTAGTCCTCGCCATAACTCATGCCTCCCAGCGCCTACCAAGACTGGCGCATGCGCGGATAAATTGTTCAACCGATCGGCCGCTGAGACTTCCACTTCGCGGGAAAGGCTCCCAACGCGCATGATACGCCCCACCTCGTCTCGCCCCAGATCCGAAACTTCCACTCTGAGGCCTGCACCACGGAAGAGCATAATGCTTGGTTATAAACCGCTCAAAGAATGTGGCCTTGGTACCGGACCGCATAAACTTCGATCTGCTAGTCAATTCCTCATCCCGACGGTTGGGGATTACCCGGCGCACTCGAACCGATCGGCCCTTCATCTGTCCCGCTACTCCCGCCGTACTCCGGGCTTGATCCGGTGGCCGACCGGGAGAGCTAGATGATAATGGCTTGCACCTCTGACCCTCCCTCAGCAACGGGCTGACTAGGTCCCGCGGTACCGCGTGGAGATGTCAAACTCACTAATAACCCGCCACGCTTCCTCTCGCTGGAGGCGAACGGTCTAGCGCCCACATCCTTTCCCTCCCGCCTCCTCCCTCCAAACCGGGAAATCTCGTGTTCGACACTAACCCAAAGGAACGGAAATCATCCCCTCGACCCAGCGCTGCTCCGCCGCCCGACGCCTTCCGTTTAATCTTACCACCGGGGCGATTCTGCCACTTCGCCAGCAAAGAGAGTCGCTCGACGGCTACTCATGGTTCTTCGACCGAACTGGATGGGCGCGTAACTCGAATCCTCACTAGGAAGTGGATTTAACTCATGCGCTTCCAGCACCCTGCACCCGACTTGATGCCTCAACTACTAGGTCGCCGGAGGGACGGGCGCTGCTCGAAATCAGACACCGTAGGTCAGCAATGACAAAATGCTCCCCTTCCACAATGTCCGAAGGCAACGTTCGGGGAATGACCGGGAGGGTGTAAGGGGCCAGGTTACGCCTCATGGCAGATATATTATCTAGAGTTAGGAGAACCTTGTAGTGACGCTCCTGCTCGGAAATCTCACCTTCTTAGTGAATTTTCTCAAGCTCGACTTCTCATGATTCACCATCCTACCTCTCAGCCTTCCCTACATGAGCAACTCTCGAGTTAGTCCATCATAACACACTAAATATCAGGAAAATGAGTCGGACCAGGTCTGGCCCGACCACACACACCTGGGAAAGGCGAGACCGGTTGATGTTAAGCGGGCTTGGGGAGACCAGGGACTCATCCCAGGGTCCCCTCACTAGCAACATGCCTTTCACCTCCGTCTTAGGTGAGTCGAGGAGCCCATTAACGCTTTGAGTCGGGGTTCGAAACCGACATGAACATCAGAGCCTCCTGCTGATATCGGAAAATAAATTATGCAAAGCTCGACCCGATGAAGTCCGAGGTTGAAGGTATAAGGTGATTCAGCTCACAGCACCCGATCAAAATACGAATGACGTTGGGGTGGATAAAATTTGGGGCGCCGGGTAAAATGCAAAGTGCTTGACAGAGTGCACGGGAAGCGCAACCGGCTGTGAGTGCTCCCGAATTAAAACACAGGATTATGTTCTCTACTCAAGGTAGATCATCTGTCCTTTCCATCGACTAAGAGAGATTGATGTTATGGTGCCTCATGATAAGCCGTGCTCCATCTTGTCGTCAAGAGCGAAATGATCTTTAGCTATGCCAGAGGCGTCGCGGGTGCTCCCTCGGGCGACCACTCGTGGGGAGATTTCTTCACGACCCCTCGCCATTCTATAGCGGATCAAAGGAAGAAAGTAGATATTAGACTCCGGCCATATACTCAATTGGTACGAAGGCATACCCCGAGGCTTGGCGGACCGCCGGGCTGAATAGGATTTAAGCCACACCTCCTCACTTCGGGCCTGCACGACCCGGAGCCAGTCACTCCTGCACGGTCCAACATTGCTAAGGGCGATGGTGGTTACTGCGAAATGGAGTCTTGCGAGTGCTTGCAGCAATGGCCCATGAGCAGATGCAGGTGCAAGCCGACTATTCGCGGCGGATGGTTCTTGAAGAGAAGTAGATAATCCCGAAAAGATAGAAAGGAAACTTGATGTGACTTAATGATGCCTATCTATCTATTGAAGCCTAGGGCCTGCGGTCGCATTTAATGCACCGATGACTAACCGTCTGCCCGGTGATTTCAACCCTTAAGACTCTTCGCGCCGAGGCACAATGACGAGTGGGCGAGCGAGGGCCCTTAAACAAACGAATTAAGTTGCTTGATGGCAGATTAACAAGTTATATAATATTCTATTGGCCTAATTAGGCGAATGTCGAATCGTCATACCTGAAAATTGCAATAAGACACTAAGCCGTCAAAGAACTGTAATTTCATTAATTGCACCAAAAAGGTGTTCGTACATAGCGTGCTTGTACGAGCAATCATATTACAATAAATCGGTAACATTCGAACTTACAAGACACCGAGAGAATCTGAAAAGAAATATAGGCAAAGCATCCGCGGAACAGAAAAGCTATTGCGAGGCTAGAAGGAGGAAAAAGATGATGGAGATGGAAATTTGAAGAAGTGGAAGCTTAGGAGATCGCGAGATTTGTGAAGTGTCTTGATTCCATTCAAATTTTAGAACCACCAAGACCACCCGAACAATTCCGACTCGGCAAGCCATGCAGTCTCTGGCTTGATCCATGCTTAGAAAGCGCGCTCAAATGATCGATCACAATCATCCTTCATCCCGCAATCCCCCAGTGCAGTCTCGACGTTCAATTATCCTTCTCTTCGAGGAGGAACATGGATAACCCGATAGAACACTTGAACCTCGTCACCCTCGGCCCAGCACATAGCAGCCTCTAGTCTTAGGATTAACTCAAGCAACCGTATAGCATCTAATGCAGTTTCAAAATTCACATTGAACACAACATTGATGGTCTATTATTCCCCATGATATGACGGTCAAGCTTGTTCCTTTTTCCGACTAGGGACGATCACCTTCCCCGGAGGAAAAATGGGGGCATTGTAGGTACCATGGGCCCGGGCTCGGTTTCCCTAGCCAACCGGCCCATCCCAAGGGCCCCGATGGGACCAAGCCCTAAAGCCAGCCGACCCAGGATAGTGAGTAGGCCCAGGTACGCCCGGGCAACTCTCCGCCCGGGTGCCCGGCTGCCTCTTATCCCAGACGCCTCCTTTCCCGATGCGCTCAGGTGCCCGGATGCCTCTTCACCCGGATGCTTCCTTTCGATCGGCGGCGATCGCAAGCGAAATTATAACCCGGCTCTTCATGATATCGTATATGATCTCCCAAGAAATCCGGTCGCCTGCGCCTCAGCGAACTAGAGGCACTCCCGACAACGACCCATTCAGGCTTGGTTACATAAAAGAAGAACAAGTCATCTTCCAAGGAAATGAGAGTGACCTTCCACACCTTTATGGGAAGAAATCGTCTACTCTCCACATGGAAGGTGGATCCCTTTCTCACTCCATAAAAGAAAGAATCACGCAAATGAGAGTGCGACATTCTCGATTAAAGATAATTACGAGTTCTAACGCTCGATCTTCCAAAAAAGTAACTGCCAACGGAGGGACGGCGAACACCACCGTCGTCTTCTTGTTTGTTTCTGCGGGTTGCGGCGGTGGTGAATGCTGCGGCTTGATCCATTGACTCACGAAAATTCGGAGTTTCTGATTTAGTAAACATTCTCTTCAACATACTCATAATTGTTCTCATGCTTCCCTTTAGGACGTACCCTTTTGAAGCCAGTTCTCATAAATGTCATTTTCTTTCTTTGAATCATATATGGTAGGACTTCCAACACCTAAAAAAAATCTTCTTGTGTCCGCTCAATGCTACCACATTAATTGGCGCATGTATGTTTTTGGTTAATTAATTAGTACTTGGATGAAATTGTTGAGCAGCAATTGGCTAAGATGGACAACATCTAATCCTTAAAGCTATCTATAGTTGATTAAGGTGATTATGTGCAAACCTGCAGATCTCTTGACTAATTCTGTGATTAGAGGTGATATTTTTGTGGGAGGGGTCAATTCATTGAAAATTAATGTTGATTGAAGAGCAGGACAGAACACTCCAGATCTGCACTTAGCATCGTAAATAGATCATCAATTGAGTTTTTTTACTGGGATTGACCAAAGAAACACATTCCTTGGAATTTTCTTTTTAATCAAACACTGTAGCTTCCATGATGGGTCGATCCAGACATATACCTGCTAAAGAAAAACGAGAATAGACAATAATAAAATAACGATCAAAACAAGTAACAAACAAATTTATGTGAAAACCTTAAGTATGAAAAAAAGTTAAAGACACAGGAAATAGAAATCTACTATCTTAAATATAAATATAGATACAAACGATGATAAAAAAGTAAACACAAAACCCTAAAATATCCATAATACCCAATCACTTACTAACCCTAAAAATATATTAGTTATATATATATATAAGCGTAATTAAACTGAATAAACGCAATAAGAGCGATAGCTCAAGTGGTTAAAGAAAGCGAGATGAGAATAGAAAAGGTAGGAGTCTAGAGTTAGAGTCACAATATGAACATGTTAAGAAAAACATTATACTAAAGTGTAATAAAATAAATAAATATTAAAAAAAAAAAAAAACGAGTTTTTATCTATATCGGACCTCCCATAGGATCAAGTTTATTAGTCACAATTCCTTCACTAAAAATGTAATGCAAAATAAATAAATATTTAAAAAAAAAAAAAAGAAACAGGTTTTTATCCCATCGGATTCCGTGGGATCAAGTTTATTAGTCTGATTCCTTCACCAAAATTTCATAATGTCACGTCACAAAACTTTTTGAGTTAAATTGATTAAATTTCGGGTCACCAAAGTCTAACTAGACCAATACTAATGCTAGTAAGAATAAGATAGACATATACCACCAACACATGGGTTAATTACTAAGGGGCAGCAGTGATCGATCAGGATACATTGCAAAAAATGACACTAATGAGGAGGGGGGTGTTTCTATATGTACCTAAAATAAGATGTTTAAAAAAATATTTCCAATTCTACGGTAACTTTTGTTGACTAGGAAAATGATGTTTGAAAACCGTATTTTGAAGAAACAAATTTGGTTGAAAATCATGTTTTGAAGAAACTGAATTTAGTTGAAATTTGTGTTTTGAAGAATCAAGTTCTTTAGTTTCTTCTCAATATTGTCTTTTCAAAAGCCAATTTCTTCAGTTTTCCAATTCTTCCGTCTTTTGAAAAAGATGATTTCTTCTGTTTACAATATTTTCAATATCGTCTTTTGAAAAGACGATTTTTTTTGTTCTCATTTTCAATATTGTCTTTTGAAAAGACGATTTCTTCAATTTTCAGTTTTCAATATCAATTTTCAATATTTCAATATCGTCTTTTGAAAATACAATTTCTTTAGTCTTCAATATCTTCTTTTGGAAATATGATTTCTTCTAGTTTTCAATACCATCTTTTGAAAAGACGATATCTTCTGATTTCAAAAGCCTCTTCCAATATCGTCTTTAGAAAATACGATTTCTTCAATTTTTTTCTTCACATCACGTCTTTTGAAAAGACGATTTCTACTTCGTCTTTTATATTTCAAAGATTCTTTTCATTTTTTATTTTTAAAATCTTTGCAACAATTTTTTTTATAATTTGATAATAAATTATTATATTATAATTTAATCATAAAATTATTATAAATATGTTGATTTTCTTATTCAAAAATAAATATGTTGATGTTAATATGAATTGAACTTATGCTTGTCATTATTTATATATTATACGATTAAATTATTTGCCCAAGAAAAAGATTATTTTAAATTAACTTTTGAAAAAAAAATTATTTTAAATTATAGTTATTATTATAAATATATTTTTACCTTTATCTTAATATTTTTTATATTTTAATGATACATCTTTATTACTAATTAAAAAATAAAAAATATATAATATATACAATGATATAATAATTTTAAATATATATTATAAAATTAATTTACTTTACATATAATTTAGTATATAAAATAATTATAAATTATGATATAGTATTTATAAGTAATATTTAAAAAATTATAGCCTGTGATGTAGTATATAAAAATATTAATGGTTTGAAATTAATCGTGTTTGTTGGTTTTATACAAATGATTACGATTTCATTTTAAATTAATTATTTTAAATTGATTAATGTTTGAAATCTTATCCCTTAAAGTTGAAATTTTTATTCAAAATTTATTTATTAAATAATAAATTATTATTTAATAAATAAAACGTGTTATAGTTAAATTTTAATTAAAGAATAGTATTTAAGAGTTTGTTTATTCAAAAATTAAAATAAAACATAATTATTTGTTACATATAAAATTGATAATAAATTTTTTTATTGTTTTTTTTTTATAAATTATGCCTAACAAATTGATAATAGTTATTTAATAGAAAAAATAATGAGAGATAATTGATCAAAATATTCATAATTTTTTTATATTAATATGTGATTTGATAAATAATAATATTATCAAATAGTAAATATATTGCTATTTATAAATACTATATTATAATAGCTATAATTAATTTTTTAATAGCTATAATTGTTTTATATACTAAATTATATATAAGAAAATAAATTAATTTTTATAATATATATATATATATATATATATATATATATATATATATATATCTCTGCTGCTATATATATATATATTTAAATTATTATATCTATTGTATATATGTTATATATTTTTATTCTTTAATTAGTAATAAAATGGTGTAGCATTAAAAATTTTAAAATTATTAAAGATAAAGACAAAAAAATATATTTATAATAATAACTATAATTTAAAATAATCTTTTATTTCAAAGATAATTTAAATAATCTTTTTCAAAAAATAATTTAATCTATAATATATGAATAATAACAAGCATAAATTCAATTCTATTAACATCAACATGTATATTTATTTTTAAAAGCATCAACATATTTATAATAATTTTATCATTAAATTATAATATAATAATTTTATTATCAAATTATAAAATAAAAAAAAAATTGTTGCAAGGATTTAAAAAATAAAAAAATGAAAAAAATATTTGAAATATAAAAGATGGCGTCGTATTTTCAAAAGACGGGATGTAAAGAAAGTAATAGAAGAAATCGTTTTTTCTAAAGACAATATTGGAAGAGGTTTTTGAAATCAGAAGAAATCATCTTTTTAAAAAACAATATTGAGAAACAAAGAAATCGAATTTTTAAAAATGATATTAGAAAATGAGGCTTAACCGAATAAATCTTCTTTTCAAAGATAATATTGAAAATATTAAAGGAAGCGATATTACAAAGTAAAAAATCATCTTGCTAAAGACGATATTGAAAAGGAACCAAAAAAATTATTATTTTTAACTAAACTTGTTTTTCTAAAATACGATTTTCAAACATCTATTTCCTAATCAATTAAAATTATCGTAAAATTGAAAAAAATTTTAAAACATCGAATTATAGATATTATTTTTTAAATAAACCGTACATATAACGAAAAACCCTTTTTCTGCAAAGTCCTCTCAGTGGCATGTGGGCATGGGGACCCGGACGGATCTCATGAAAAATCTCATTAAAATGCCAGTCACTATAACTTTATCTTTTTTCTCTCCTCTTTATCTGCATATCTCATCATCAAAGCTAGGTTCTAGATTGTGTTATAGGCCCAGGTGTGTATTGTCAGGAAGATAAAAATTTCTTAATTATTAGACATTTTAGTGAATTAATAGTTGACTGGAACGAGCAAATGAAATGATCAGTAACATGTGGTCAAATAAATAAATAAATACATGCACAACAATGTCGTCAGTGAATGCACTCATATGCAATTAAATTTAATTTAATTTTTGTTTTCTTGGGTGTTAAGACTGTAAACTACGTAAGAATAATGGGAGAATAATAAAGAAAGTTGAAAGAGGGCGGAGGGCTTGGAACAAATTAAAGCTGAGGTGATGGAATTTGAATTGCTAACTGGGAAAGAAAGAAAGAAAGGAAAAAAAAAAAAAGCGAAAGGAATGGTGCTTTTCCTTATAAAGCCATGCATGTGATTCTTATATTCCTTCAACTTCTATTTAATAGTTAGTGTTTGTGCACAGTGTTTTTCAACATTCGTATCACCGAAATTCGATATGACCAGTGTATCATTGCATTGCATGTTATATTATATCTATTAATATTCATTTAAAAGTTGGTAGAATATGTTTGATGCAGGCAAGTCGGTCCAATTCCTCATATTATTCTCTCTCTCTCTTTATTAATAATGTCAATGTTTTATTTTAAAAACAAGAATATAAAAGAGAGAGAGAGAGAGATAGAAAGAGAAATGATTAAAGCAAGAACCCATCTATCGGATTCCAATTCCTGTCCATAAATAATAAGTATATTTATATCCATTTTTCTATTTGGCAGAGCACTTATGCATAGATGGATGATATTGGTGGAGCCAAGTGCCTTTTTTGTATGCTCAAGAATTCAGGTCTCACTGCTTGAGGCCCTGGTGACATCGTCTTGACTCTTCCTGGCATATTCCAACTTTATCCACTGTAAATTAGTAATCCATCATGCATGTTGCTTTCCCGCTTGCTTCCATTTCACATCAACAAAAATTAATCTTATAATTCATTTTCTACTTTTAAATTAAATATTGTATTCAAATTATTCCAATACATATTTTATCCAACTTAAAGATTTGAAGTTGAAAAACACAAAAAAAAAAAGTTTTTGTAAGTTTTTATTGATCATCTTTTCATCATTTGAGCATGGAGAGATTACCCATTTAATAATTAGTTCATGCATGCAACCTGATCATATCATAGAATAAAAATGATGATATTCTTGGTTGAATTTAAGGAAGTAGAATATTGAATTCAAAAAGGAATTTGTAACCGACTCCCTAGTCTCTAACCATCTGGCTTAGGAATTTCCCTACTAGTAAGATTATACATACATGAAGAGCATCTTGTTGCACTCTGTCTTAATTATTCACAGTCTATTTCTCATAGTATTTATAGGCATGTGAAGAAAAGACATTCTCACTTCTTTTTTGACATATTCTTATTCATCCCTTTGCACTTTTAAATATTTTATACTCATCGATCATGAATTCTTATGATTCCTCGCCAAATGGCCTATCTTATTTCTTTATCAATAAAGGTCACAATTTGTCCTCCACTATCATGGGGTTAATGAACATCTTTTCCGAGTTTACTTTTCGCCTATCTTCTCAAATTAACTAATTTATTAAAAAAATTGATTAGTTTATGGATTTCATCTACATCACATTTAAGATATTATGGTTTGTTTTTCCAATTTTAGTCGACATATCATTTTCAAAAAAAATTTAGTCAATATATAAAAGTGCGAAGCCATGGTATTTTAGGAGAGTTGGTCATTTAAATGATATTAGAACTTGGTTTGATACGAGGTCTGGGTGTTGAGACCCTCTTCTTATAGAGATTTGAATATTCGATCACCGTTTGTTGATTTAAAGTTTATAAAGAACTCTGAGTCTCCACGTACGTAAGTATGAGGTTAAATGCACATAGGTTTGAATTTTTAAGAGAGTTGGTCGTTTAACAAAAAAATAAAGTTAAATTCTTAAATAATAATATAAGTTTTATGAAAGTTACACAAAATTTGAATTACCATCTTCATGTATTCTATTTCTATTCTTTGAACTATTTCATAAAAGATGTTTTCATGAATAAAAAAATTAAGTTATTTGAAAAATCTTTTGAAAACCTATTCACAAAAAAACCATTTTAGAATAATTTTAAAATTTTATTTATTTTAAGATTTTCAGTAAAAAAAAAAAGTTGTTTGAAATTTAAGAATATTTCAATCCATTTTATATATTTATTTTACGAAAAAACTTGAAAAATGAATAATAATAATAATAATAATAATAATAACAACTACAAAAATAATAATTACAACAACTACAAAAATAATAACAATAACAATAAAAGAAAACAACAACAATATAGGAGAATACACAAAGCATATAATGATTTAAGTAGGTTGACTTTAATCCTATGTTTATACACAAAGATAGAGGAACTTCAACAACTACTGGGGTTGCGTTTGGAATAGTTTATTTACATTTTATTTGAACTTATCTTCTCATATAAATATTTTTGATAAAAATTATAAGTATTTGAAGTTTATATAACTTTCCCTCCATATAAACTCATTTTAACATTTTTAATAATCTTCATGGAGAAACTTAAAAAAAAAAAGCTTTAAAAAGCTTATACGAAACCCTAAAAATCGATCATCTTAATGACAAAATTGTCTTCATGAAAAATCATGTAAAAAACAAGGAAAAAAAATTTATGCAAAAAAAGGTAATTTTTTTGAAATATTATGTAAAAATAGGAAAAAAATTTAAATAATGAAAAAAAAAAATAGAAAGCAAATTTCAAAATTATGTGAAAAATAGGTAACAATTTTGAAAAAAATATATAAAAATAAGAAATTTTTTTGACATATAATTAAAAATAGAAAAAACAAATTCTATTGATGATGAAAATAATGACATCGGTGATGATTTTTTTGATTTAGAATTTGATGCAGATCTATGAGCTTTTATTTTGTTTTGGAACTTAGAATTTTTGTGATGATAGGAAGCATTAATGATGTTTGTTATTTTCTTTTGGAAATGTTTGTGATAATATTAAGGCTTTAGTGATGTTCTTAATTTTATGTTTGATGTTTTTACTTTGTGTATTTATTATTAGATAAAAATTATAGATAATATTTAGTGAGATATATAATTTTATTTATATTAGGTAGGGTGCGCATCACTTGAAAAAGCATGCACTTCAAGGCCTCAAGAGGGTTTTGTGCCTCGTTGTGTCTTAAAAAACTATAAGTTCATGGTACATCACGTTTCAATTTATAGAAGACGTCTCAAAGATTTCAATGAAAAAAAAACCTAAAATATTTTAGTTTTTATAATCTATTTGATGCACATAAAATAAAAGTGAAGATGAGATAATAGTTCATTAACTATTTTTTATACTATATATTACATTTGAATGATAAATGTTTTCAGTATATAGTGAATCTTTACTTTATTTTTAAATTTTTATCATGGTTTCATGATATATATATAATAATAATTTTTAGTTATTTAGTTTTTTTTTAAATTAGGACAAGTGCTTATTTATTCAAACACTTCAATTTTATAAGTTCTTATGATGGTCTTTTTAGTAATTTCGAATTATTAGTGTTTGTATAATAGTAATGCATCCAAACACCCTTAAATAATCGTAGCAGCTTTTTAAAATATGTATGCAAACACAAATAACTTATTGAATAAATTACTTATGACATAAACTCTTATAAAATAAGTGTTTAATTAAACTCTTTACCCAAACAATGCATAATAGCTAACTCTTGTTGTAATCTTAAATTATCAATCAAACCCTTAAGGTAAATAACTTATTTTGGCACGTCTATGATTAAAATGTATTCCACTTCAGTTAGTGAGAAAACAACCATATATATTTACAATCTTATTCTATCTAAATCTTCTTTGTAATTAGAATCAACATAACCATCAATTGTCATAGAGATATCACTACTTTTATCCTATACACACTAATAACATGTTGTATTCCTCTAAAGTATCGAAATATAAATTTCATTTCTTATCAATGAATTTATCCAACGTGTTCTATTCCTCTAAAGTATCAAAATATCCGTTTCATTTCTCATCAATGAATTTGTCCAAGCAATTCATTCATATATTCAATCGCATACTAACTATATGTGAAATGTTTGGCCAAACCATAACAATATTCATAATTGATAAAGCGTAGATCTCGTGTATGGAAAAAAATATACACTATGTGTGCAGAAGTGCATACATTGCCTCAAGTAAAATAGAAAATAAGTAAAAATATCGTCATACGATTATTTCAATAATTATCGATTCTAATATAGCTTAAGCTATATTTGGATGATGGAAAAAATCTGGGAAAAACTCAAATTAACTAAACTAACATGCAAAGTCCTAGACTAACAAAGATTCAAGACTAAAAAAAACCCTAAGGCATAGATTTCACCAATTCAAACCTATGCGAACCTCCTAATCCAATCAATTAATGTCCATTTCATTATGTTGATGGTGATTTTACTAATGCATACGCGAATCTCTCTTAATAACCCACAATCTACCCTTAAGATCGAGTATTTTGCATCTCTACTCAACCTCATATTTCTAAAAGTAGCATTAAACCCAAGAAATCCTTATATCACACCTAATCTTCTTATATCTTGTGAAAACTCGGGTAAATTTGAATTTTTAGCAAATGATCAATTATTATTCTGGTATAGGTTGTAAGCACAATCTCTCTAGACCTCGGATGGCGAAGCGTACTTCAGATTGAATTAAATGCTTGCAGAAATCTGATTACTTAGTGAATTGCATTGGATTCCGAGAAGGTCGGAGTTTCATGTATTTCGAGGCGAAATAGACCAATGACATGAAGACCTGTGGCATGCCACATGGCATCATGAAGAACCAGGTGTGGCATGTGCCACTTAGGCATAGTGCATGGGTGACATATCACCTAGATGTTAGGCATGAATCGATGTGTCACACCTTCAAAACAATGCAACATCAATTTAAGTGAGAAGCAAAAAGGAGTTTTGATGAAAATAATAAAGAAAGAGGAAAAAGAAAGCAAAGAAAGGGAAGGAAGGCGTGCATGGGGAGAGAGGAGAGGAAACTAGATTAGGAGGAAAAAAAAAACATAAACAAGGAGAAAAGAAAAACGGAAAGGAAGAAGAAAAGAGAAGAAAATGAGGAAAGAAAGGAAAGATGGAGAAAGAAGAGAAAAAGGAAGGGTGTGTGCAGTGAGCGGACTCGAGGCGAAGAACACGGAACTACACCTCTGAAGTAGGTTCCTCCTACTCACGGTTCATTTCACGCCTATAGGGACCGTGTAGGAGACTATGATTCGCCCCACTTGAGATTGAATTATTTCATTATGTAGTCTATTTTGATGAGTAGGATGGTCATGGACCAGTATATGAGTTCACCGGGACCATCGAAGTCTAACACGGCGTCCCGAAATGCGAAATGCGGGCATAATGGAAAATGGGGGTATGCCGCATTTCGCGCCACCCTTGCGGTGCGGCTCAACCGGAGGCCGCTTTCCCGTCCGAACTCGATTTATGCGTTCTTGGACTCTCTGAAGCTCATTGAGTCTCAGAATTTATTAAGATGAAGTACTCATCAAACCGTGGGCTGAGCGTGGGTTGGGTCACAGAGGATTGAAAACAATCCGTTCTAGTTTCCGGAACTTATGTTTTCAAAACTGAATTGTATTTTAAATGCTCGGGGGCTGCGTATGGCTTGAGCAAGAAATTGCGTGTTGAATTTTTATGTGATATTTACAAAGATAGATTTCTAATTCAAAGTCTAGGTTTTTCGAGCGAGTCGACGGAATTATGGCCGTGAATGAAACTATGTGTGTTATTATTGTAAATTGAATAATATGTTAATGTGTGAAATTATGTGATATATGTGGGATAAAAATGAAAATAATTATATGCATTAGACATAATTTATCCATGCCACTTGACCTGCAATGTGTGATTTATATGTTGCATTTGACACATAGCGTACATGTAGCATGAAATGACATGCAATGACACTTGCATTGCATTTATGCATGGGCATCGCATGACATGGGTGTGAGTGCATGGAAATGATCGATACGTATGCGGGGTTCGATCTTTACATCAAGAATGCAAATGATTGTCAGATACTGTCCACTATATATATATATATATATATATATTTCGTAGAAAGAAGTAGTTTTCGAAGATTGTCCATAGTACTTCTCGAAGGCTGACCAAAGTATTGATCGAAGACTATCCACACTACATTTTGAAGACTGTCCAATAAAAAAAAATAAAACAAAAAGATTTTGTTTTGGAAAAAAGGGTCATGGATGGACTGCCCATGATGGTTTTTCACACTTGGCATATGCATGTGTGAGGGATTCAGTGAGGACTCGGGATTAGGTCATGATTGGTCGCATCTTATTCATGACATGTAGGCATTCACTTGTGTGAGTGTGTAACTAGTCTTGCATATGCACTTAGGTGGGGAGTAGCTCTTGTAGGAGATATATCTACTAGGCTTTGCACACCCCGTCGTGGGATCACCCTTTCAGGTACACGAGAGGACGGCGCTCCTTCGAGGCCGTGAGTGTGAAGAGGGTCAGGTTGTGACCTTAAACACTATGTTTGTAAAATATATTGGGACAATCTGTTTTGATATATTTTGGTTTGTAAAAAAGTTGTATATCAAACTCTTGTATAATAATTTGGAAAGTTGTATGTTTGCAAGAAAAAAAAAAGAAGAAATGAGTCCCTGTGAATGAGATTGACCAGAGTGGACATCGGATCATCCGACGCCCACAAATATTCTGCAGGTTGACGGGTTGTCAACTGAACCCTCGGGTTGGAGCGTCACAGTATCTTTATTTCATGACAAGTAAATGGTAATTCATCCATGGTCTAATCTAATTCTCACTTCTCAAATCTTGAATTGAACCACAAATCATGCAAGTATTGGTTAATTACTCACAAGCATTAAGAACAGAATGAACTACTCAACATATCTATGAAAATAAAGCATAAATCAACTAAAATGAAGAGAGATTCATATAAACAAGTCTTAATTACATCTAAGCCCTAAGAAAACTAACTAAAACATAACTAGAAAAGTAATTACAACTATCAAAAGAAAGAAATATAAAAAGGGGAAGAGATTAAATTGATCGGTGTGAATTTGATGAGCTTAAAAGTCATCCATTTTCAGTCCATTTTTCTGATTGATTTCTATCTAAAAAAGGACTGATTTATATGCAGAAATGTGGAATAACTCACCAAGCGCTATCTGACGAGAAATTCGAAGAAGAAGGATATTGCGATGAAGGAGCGGAAAGTGTTGGCGAGGCCAACACGGTATTTAATTTGAATGATGTCATAGCAGGAGAGGTGCCTGCGAGGAAGAAAGGACGTGTCGCGGCTTATGTGATGTGAAGAATCATCAGGTCGCAACAAAACTCGATCGTAACATAAGGGTAATTGAGCGAGCAAGCAGTCCTTGTGAGAAACTCAAGTCAGGCAACCATAAATTAATGAAGAACAAGACATGATGTGTCGCAACACCATTTCGGTGCGACATGGTGGAAGTAGAGCGGTGAACATAGAGTCACGACACAAGATTTTCAAAGTGAACATCGAGTCGCATTTAAGAAGAAGATCGAGACATCAACAGAATCGGGGTGTTCTTTGGGAGTGGGTATCGAGAGACAACTAGCAAGGAATTAAAGATGACGTCATTTAGAATTAGCGACAGAGATCTTCTTTGGGAAGAATGGATGAGTGATTAATTCATTGTCAGCGACCAAATAAAAGCTTCTACGACGTATCTTTGAGTAGCGGGAATTCGCGACAAAGAATCGGTCGACATAGGAAAACGAGGATCTTGCAGGCAAGTCGCGACGAATAAAAGCTAGCGACAAATGCTTAGACAATGATAATCGCGACAAAGAGATCGGTCGCGACATTAACTTTAAATGGGCGATTAATCTGAAATCCACAGGAGCGCATCAAAAGTTAGGGCTTGACTTGAACCACATAAATAAGCAAATGCTGCGAGAAGCGGCTCTTAGCGGCTCGAGAGCGAAGGAGATACGGGTGCTTTAAGGCTCATGTATTTTAATTTTCTTTTCTTTGTTTTGTTGTTATTTTATATTAAGATTAGATTGTTATTTCTTTCAAATTTTGGATTTGGACGTTATTGTTAAAGTAAACCCTGATCACGAAATTCTATTTCTTCAATTCTTGCAGGATGTTACGAATTCGGATAAATTTTGATTAGTTTCCGGTGTCCCAGATCTCGATGGATTCTCTTGATCGAAAACCATTGTAGGGTGTAATAAAGTAATTTAAAGAAACCCAGCTTCAGTGAATAGACTTTGTTAGAATTTATCTTTCTGTAAGAAATTTATCGAGATTCTCTTGAACCCCAGTTTATAAATCTACTTCTTCGAGTTAAAATGATACAATATCTGATCCCAATATCGGTGTCTATCTGCAATAGGATTGTTTCATACTCTCATTTCCAAGAGGCCCTCTGGTGACCTGAAGAGCATTCTGAGCCGTGAACAATTTCTCAAGGTATGCGAACACGATAATGGAGATCTAATGAGCCACTATGGTGTAAGTCGATAAATCGTCTTCTCCTTGAAATCGAGATTGGGTTGATTGACTTATCAATTTAAAAAAGCAGAGTTCACCTCGGTCGAGCAGATAAGTTCAATCTGTGTTAGAAAGGATCCTAATAAAGGGAAAAGGATGAAGTAATTCAATTTTGAGAAGAAAGCTTGATAAGTGTAAACCCGTGCTATACACATGTCTTAGGAGCTAAGGTTCTGATCCATGTTCGAGGTATGAAGTGATGAAAGAAAAATATCGGAAGCAAACCTTGAATTAAAAGTAGTTATCTAATCCTCTGTCTTCGAAAGAATCAGGGAAGATTAGATGATGAGCTTGATCTTGGGAAGATCAGCGCCTTACCCTATTCATAGACGAGGTTTTAAATCTGTGGTTCATGGAAGCAAAGTTCTGAGTAGTTTGCGAGGTGATATTTCTAATAACGTATTTTCAATGCTCCTTTAAAGATAACTAATCGATCCCCAGAATTGTTATTTTAGATTTTCACTTTTAATTCATTTGTTATTAAATCGCATAGTTTTATTATTTTAAGGTTTGCTAAGAATATTTTAATTGCCTATCAAAGTCCAAATAGTATAGAGTTGAGAGGTAGTCAGGGTAGTTGATTAGGGAATTCTTGAGATCTCTCAATGGGAACGCGATATGCGGACTTAAATCGATTTACTACTTGTTGACACGTACACTTACGGCATCTGGATCAAAACGAAAGAAAATGATTTACTCTTAACGAAACGCTTTGTCAGTACAATAGATAAGGAACACAACAAATACAAGTTTCATGGCATTATTGCTTTGGGGATTAGATAATAGTCTTTGGGTAATAATGCTATAAATTGTATGAGTAATTTTGGTCCATCTTTGAAGAGGTTAAAAAGTTTTTTGGCGTAGTTCTTGATCGAAAATTTGGTGAATCGATATTTAGACCAAGCGAAATACTAGTTTAGACATAATTTATAAAAAGAAAATATAAAATTTGCAAAAATATGATTCAACAGCAGTGGATTTGGCAAGCTCACGAAATATTTGTAGAGCTTTTCGTATTATCTGATTTTGAGTATCCTTGACTTCATTTGATCTCGGTATATTATAATTCGGGGGTTAATTCGTACACACGAAGCATGAAGGAAGCTGGTGTGCCACTGAACAGATCGAAAGAACACTTAGAGGGCTAAGAAAGGTTAGAGTGCAGAAGTAAGCGAGATGGCGGATGAAAGGTGGCCAGAGGCGATCAACCGAGAATTGTGAAGTACCTCGAGAGCGAGACATGGGACTTACGGGACCGGATGAATACTCAGCGATGAGACAACCGTGATAGATGCTAACAATTTTGAGGCTCAAGCGATACTGATCACCATGGTTCAGCCAGGGAACCAATTCTGAGTCACCTACGAAGATCCCAGCAGACACTTGGGACGGTTTTACGAGAATGGCGATCTGATTAAATTGAATGGTGTGAGACCGGAAGTTATTAAGTTGCGATTGTTTCCATTCTCTTTAGAGATACTCATTTTGCATCATGGTTGACTCACTACCATATGGATCTGATAATACATAAGGAAGAGCTGATGCGTGGAAGCTTACTTGAGCGATTCTTTCCTCCATCCCTCACCACAGTGAAGAAATTACTGCTGAAACGAGGGGAAGATATGAAATCGCCTGCTTGGGAGAGATCTGAAGAGGCTGTGAAGAGATGTCCATGCAGGATAGACACGAAGACACAAATGGACATCTTCTACCACTCCATGATTATGCCTCCAAGGTATAATAGATGCGGCACTAACGGTGGAGTATTCGAGAAGAAGAAGAAGCGAGAAGAAGCCAGGCAATTTGATCGAGGATCTTGCTAAGTCTGACATGAGACCTCATACGAATCCTCGGGAAGCGGCCCAGTAGAGCAAAAGGAAATGGAATGATTAAGCTGAACAAGATGTCTGCCATGGAGGCCAAGCTGGATGCATTGATGCATCGGTTGGATAAAAGAATGCACTCTGCAAATGAGATAGGAACCTTGAAAGAGAAGGAAAGAGTAAATAATCTTGAGGGCATGGCAGAAGAGGGTTCTGCGGTGGAGGAGGCTAACTATTTGAGCGAGCACGAGGCATATCATTTCAAGCCTAACCCCCGACACTGACCATTATACACAACATTAAGGAACCATGAGAATTTCTCTTATGGTGGAGGGCACAACACGTCCCAGACATCAATGAAGCTTTCAACGAGGGTATGCTCCATGAGTTCAGCGGCGGCAACATGGAGAGGGCGAAATGAATATGAGTGTTAAAAAAAAAAAAAAAAAGGACCATCAGACCTTTGAAGACCCGAATCTTTGCATTTCATGGGGGAAAATAAAAAGATTTGTTAAACTTTCCATGAACAAGGTTTGCAGAATTGGAAGCTTCAAAAACCAATTCTCGAATTTTAAGACAACCACGATGCCTCTCGAGAACACAGGCAAATAGAGCCTGTACCCAACCTACGAATCAAATTAAAGATGCTTTTCAGTGACATGAAGAAAAATCCAAGAAGCTGCATGGGCATGCGGCTTAGAGTGAAGAATTAGAAAGGAAGTCGAGAAGAAAGATCGCAACAAGGGAGAAGGATCACGGAAAATCTTGAGTCACGGGGGAAAGAAAGGAAGAAAGAGCAGCGAAGAAGAAAGAAGCAAAGAAAAGCCCAGGAACTCTATGCTGCCAGTTCCATTCGAGAGGCGCAAAAGTCAGGATAGAGGAAGCGAGTTCATAAGTTTTGAAAACTTTCAGGAAGTTGAGATAAGCATATGATTCGTGCCACGATGAGGATGATCCGGAATCAACAAGGGGTATACCTAAGTTCCTCTACGCCGTGATCCAAGCTCTTTGCAGTGGTAGTCTAGAATTAGAACACGGGGATGGGTTTCATCCTGGTGGCTTGCATCAGTGATTTGAAAATGGTGAGACTTTTTAGTTTGGATTTTTGGATTTGTTTCAAAAGCGGTGAAGTAGCCAGTTTGAAAACTGATTAACTGTAAAAACTGAAAGTGAAGTGTGAAAAGGTAACTTTGAAGATTTAGGTCACTAACTTGATAACATAGGGCAAACAAGTGTCCTCGGGTTTATCCTCGCATTATGACAAGCAACCTATAGTCCAAGCCATAACCGGATCTTTGTTTAACTAGAAAACCTAACCATAGAATCACTCTATTTGAGTAACTCACGGGTAACATGCCATCTGACCTTTTTAGTTTGAAACCCTAACATTCAACATCATTTCAATGGCTCGTAAAGGCCATCTAAGGAACCACGAGTACATCCTGGCAATAAGTATGCACGCGTAATCCTAAGCATGGTAAGTATTGGCCAAAGTAATAACATTAAATGATATTCAACCCTAATTTGAGAAAGATGGGAGCCATAATCTGATGTAGCATTTAACACATGAAACTGACACACTTGGCTTGCCTCCTGACCAAGCTGGCTACCTTCCTCTTCAAAGAAAGGGCTTAGCCAAGCATCTCTTGAGTTGTCATCCTCAAGAAGGGTTGCATTTGATAACCTAGAAAATAAGGAAAGAAAGAGAGAAGAAAGAAACCAAACCCTTCAAAGCTGCGAAGATATTTATAAAAATGAAAAATTGTGCGGGTGCTTCCCAAGTTGCTTGGGTTACAAAAACTATGGGGGTTTATAGACCACAATGTATGAAAATACAAGAAAGCCTAACATTTTTGGCTAAAATAGGGACAAGGAAGTAATACACCAAAAAATGGTCGGTTTGCATTATTAAAGGATGACAATCTGGGAAGATTTATTATGCAGACGATTTAGCTAGGTAGCGAGAATTTATTAGTCTTAGCGAAAATTTCGCTGGGTAGCCGAAGTACACAGTCAGCGAAATCGGAGAATTTCGCTAAGCAGCGGCAGTTTGGCTGGCTAAGCGAAATTTGGCTAACAAGCGAAAATTTTAGAGATAAGCGAAGTGTGTAATTTGGCTAGGAGCCGATTCTGTAAGCGAAATTTTGCAGGCCTAGACGAGAATTTCTCGAATTTAGCTAGGATTGCGGGAAATTTTCGCTATGATTGCGAAGTTTTGAACAATCCAACAGAGCCCACCCGCAATCTTAAGCGAAATTCCGAGTTTGCATATTTTTCAACTGGCGCACCTTTGCATCCTCTTTGCATCATTTCTTCTCACTTTGCCTTCATTCCTTCGTTGAATTTTGAGATGTTTGGTGATAAATGAGTTCGATCTTCGTAGTTCAGCACATATCTCGATATTGAACTCTGAAATATGAAAAAGCACGCAAAACAACCAAAAATACCCTCTAATGACATAAGTGATATTAAGGAACTGAACACTTCAATTGGCATTATTGACATGATTAGTGCACAAGCACTCAAACCTATCTAAAATAGGGCTCAAAAATATAGCACTTTTTGAGGACTAATCACACCCTAACCGGCGTTCTTTAGTCCTTAGCAATGCAAAAGCGAGAGATGCATGCGTGATTTTCAAAAAATTTATGATTCAAAAGGTGTATATACAAATAAACATTACCTTTAAATTTGAAAAATTAACACGAGGATTTGAAGCAGGCATGAAAGAACCAAAACCATACAAGAACAATTTTTAGGTCTTCTATTGGTTCATGATTCTCAGCCTTGAATTTCACGAAGTCTAATGGTTCTTTATGTAGCTTGATTGAGCGATAAATTGCAAAATTATCCCCCCCTCCCCCAAACTATGTGCGTGGCCTTAAGTTGTTGAACAACCTAGATAGGGATAGCTACACTCTCATTTCTTTATTCAACTACATTGTAGGGTGCAATGCTTAAAATCCGACTTCACCAAAGTCCGTGTAGCAGGTCCACGATGACTCTAACCAATTAGGTTTGGGGCATCAAGCGAAAGGATCGCGACCCTGACTCTCACCGAGGCTTCACCTAGGGGACTCGAATGATTTTGAAATCAAGCTCCAACAATTCGTTAAACTCTACCTATCCACCCATGTAACGAACACTAAGTCGGTGACTCCCAACCAGTGAAGGTTTAGGGCACCGGGCTTCAAAGGCTTTCGCCATACACCCCACGGACCGTGTTCGGGTTTCAAGGCAAAGTGTTAAACTTTATTTTTTCTTTTTCTTCTTTTCTTTTTCTCTTTTTCTTTTTGCTTTTTCTTTTCTTTTCCTTTTTGGAAGACTGCATTGGTCTTCAAATGTGAGTAACACAAACCCTATAGGTTGCCAACATGCCTAAGGCCGGCTATGCAAAGTAGAAAAGTATACAAATTTAACCTATTGACACAATCGGTGTAACGTGTGTAGATTAGCTTAAAGGAGAAATGTTCAAGTTGAGCATCTTTTGAACTTCAATGACCAAAAATTATTTCAAACATGGAATTTGTTCTAACATAAAAGGTAACTTACAATGATTCAATTTTCCAACAAAAGGCAATTCAATTGTCCCGATTAAGCAATTCAATTGATTAAGGCTTGATTGATTGTTCGATTGAAGCCGATTCAATTGTCGATTGAAGATAAAAAACAGTTACACATGGTGAAGGCATAAACATGATATGCAAAGTACGTATATATATACTGAATAGCTTTGATATAGCCAAAATAGCTAGTACATGAATACAAAGCTAAACATCTGAAAGTATCACTTTGCTACTGGCTAACACATAAATCCCTAATCAAAATTAGTGCTTGAGTTGATAGTGGTAACTATCACAAAGAAACATAAAAAGAAACCTAACCACCTCACTACTGTGGTGGTGGTGGGTCTGTAGCAGCTGCTGCTTTGCGAAGCCAATACTTCAAAGATCTTTATTCTTGTGGTGGGCTCCTCTCTCGACACGGAACACAGAGAAGACCCCAGTGAGTCATAATCTGCTGCGGCATGGGGTGACAGGCCAACCTCGATCTGTCTTTACTTTTTGGTAAACTCTTCAGAACAAATAGCATCCATCACACCAGATATCTCTCTCGGTGGCGGCATGAGCATTACTTTCAGAGTGAATGATGTGATGTATATCATGATGGGCCGAGGGAGTATCGGTGCGAGTTGTGGAGCCCAGTAACATGTGGATGAGGAGATGGAAGGACATATCGCGAGGGCCGGACTCAGCTCTACCTCGGGCTCAGTCTTATGACTATCATCTCTTATTAGAGTGCTACGCCTCTGAGCTGGAACCTCCTCCACAGTCGTTGGAGGAGAAAAGATCACGAACATAGTCATCACTCGCTCCGATGACGAGGAACCGAGAGGGCATCGGATCCTCCTCTCTGTCAGGGGCTCCTCTAGGAAGCCAATGCTCAAGGACCTGGCATAGTAGTCGTGGCATCAGCAGTGGTAGACTCTCTGCTCGAGACAGACCTCGGTGGACCTTTTTCTTCAAATGCATCCAGTCATCACACCCATTTCGGAGGACTAAACGTTATCCTCGGAGATCGATAAGAAACCTACAGGATGGCCCCACTCCACGGTATGCGTAGTCTTTGCGATGGTAAGGCTGGTCCTCAATGGGTGATCAATCAGCGACATCGGAGGAGGCGCCTCCTAAGAGCTCTTGGCCACATTGTGATGTCTCGGGCCGATTATGCGGACATCTCAGTGAGGGTGGGTGGAGCCCCAATGGTCAACCTGCGAATTGAAGGCGGCGGTATACGCAGGCCTAAAGCTGCTGAAATATCTGCCGCTCTGAGTACTCCGGGGCGATCATCTATAGAGAACTGAAGCTCGCGCGGACCAGCTGCTCCCTGAGATGTCATCGAGTGATAAAGCTGCTGACACCACCGGGGTGATAATGTCTTGCCTCGGGGTCATGAAGGCCGTGGGAATGGTCCTCGATCAACCTCATGGAATCTACGAGATCGGATCGGCCGCGATGCGGGACATGGTAGTAAGACTCTGATGAGAGATCCCTCGAGTGTAATGCAACATTCCCGGAATGGGGTGCAAACAAACAAATGACCTCCTAAATCACAGACGGGGCGACAAGTGAGAGGTGAAGATGTCATCTCACTTTGCTGATGTGATTGGCGATGTTGGGCCTGAATGGGATGACTCACCAGGGCACGATGTGCGGAGAAAGGCCGCTTGGGAGGCAGGGCTCCCCAGCTCTGTATTTGAGTGCAATTGACGGGGCCGGGGTCCGTCAGAGTCCCGATGTCGTCTGAATCCACAGGAGGCTCCTCGAGGCGCCTCTGGTTGGGTGAAAGTGCTGAGGCGGGACCTCTCGCTCATGCTAAATCGACCAGGGTCGAAAGGTGGGACCCACCTGCAGTACGCACCATAGCCCATAATCAGATAAGAAGCCCAGGAAGGGTCGGCGTGATAATGACACTAGGGCTCTGTGATGCGGGGCTCCTTTGCGACGGCTGAGTCACTGCGAAATAGGACATGATGACTCGGGGCTCGGCGGCTACGGCTCACACGGGCTGTAATGGCGATGGGCTGGTGTGGGATGAACTGCAGGCGAGCAAAACAGGCGAGCGAGGCACTATGAGCTGCGAGGCGTGGATGTTTGCGTCAAAAAAAAAGCGATTAATATTTTGGTGGCGGGAAGCTCGCCAACATGATTCAGGAACATAGGTGGCGTATGATGTTGCGGTGACGGTGGCGGCTCGATCGGTAGTGTGGTGATGCGGCGAGTCATGCCCATGGTAGTGTCTTGATCGGGCGGGGCACCGGTGAGCGCCTGAGCTGTTCTGGCGGTATTTAGAGACGAAGGTGCGAGGCGGGGGGCTCGCGGGATGGCTCGGGAAGAAATGGGGAGGAAGGAGATAATGTAAATGAAAAGCCAAACCCCTCCCCTCTTCTTATAACCTAATCGAGTGGCCAGAAGAGTCACTTCCCACCATTAATTTCGCTAGTATAGCGAATTTGAAATATCTGCATCACCATGCATTTCAAAATTTTAGTTTAAATATTAATAATATAAAAAATGAAAATTCAGTTTATATAAAAAAAAAATTAATATCTGATACTATAAAAAAAAAATTAATATTAGGTACTATAGTATAATTACAAAGGATTACTAAATATGGAAAGCGCTACTTTAAGAACTTTCTAAAAATAGCAGAAATTATTGAAATCATTAACTAGAAACAAAAAAACAAAATTGTTGAAATTTTATGATTTGGTTTGTGAGAACACGAATCGACTCAATTTTACCAAATTGCTCAGGAGGGCGAGGAGGATAGTCTCCTCAAACCGGCGAGTAGTCATTTGAATCCTTGGTGTTGGATTTCCCGAATTTGTTGTTCGGTTTCTCGCGATGGATTACGAATTGACGGTGCCTACGGTGGCCGATGGCGATCTGCACCTTTGCCGCCTTGGTTGAGTGTATCACGCAATTCTGGACATTCGACTTCCACTGCGTCTGACCACTGCGGAACATACTCCATGGGCATGATTTTCAGTTTCTTCCAGCTTGTGTTTGTTGTTCAAGTGGAATATATTCGACTTCAATGTCATTGTTTGCTGAATAAGGTTATGACTCCATTTCGGCAATTGATGATTGCATTGGCAGTGGCTAGAAATGGTATTCCTAGGATAATTGGCACCTGATTGGGTTCATTTGCAATTGGCTCGGTGTCAAGCACTACAAAATCTAATGGGTAGTAGAATTTGTCTATTTTTACTAAGACATCTTCCAAGCTATCCCTTAGGAGTTTCAGATCTATGTCCGACGATAAGTGTGATGTTGGTCGGTTTAAGTTCTTTGAACCTAGCTGTACACGAGAATACGGTATTAGGTTCTGCAGCTCCTAAATCAAGCAATGACTTGTCTATGAAATTCCAATAATGTGCTTGAGAATTGTGGGAGATCACGGATCCTTGTATTTGTGGGGTTCTTGCTGGATTATGCGACATTCGAATTCAGAGTGTTCTTCACCGCGCCTAATCCTTCTTAGTGTGCGAGATCTTTCAAAAATTTTGCATAGGCGGGGACTTGTTTGATTATGTCCAAAAGAATTATGTTGACTTTTACACCTTAGGACTTCTAGGATGCACCTTCTTGAGGTCTTTCTTCTTGCCTCTAAGTTCTTGTGGAAATGGGTAGCATATAGTGTTTCATTGAATCGAAACTTTTCGGGGAAAATGTTAAAGCTCCATTTCTGCTTCATTCTGGTTTCCTTAGGTTTGCATTTGGTTGATCAACCTCTTTTCCCTCCTAAAATTGATTATGGCCTTTACCTCATCCATTCTGAATTACTAGATATGAACTACCTCATTGAACTCCTTTTGGATTTGCTTGATGTTTGGGAAGGGAACCACTCTCTCATGTACCTCAGAATATTGTTGATCTTTGTGATTTGGAGTTGCAGCAGGTTGCCAGTCTTTGTTGGGTGCTCTCAAGCCCGATCTATTCTCTTGTTCGGTGTGCTCTCTACGGTTTCAATCCTTTGTGCCGGTTGCCTGACCCCAGTCCCCTTGTTCTTCCACAAAAATTACCACCTTGTAATTTCGATGGCTTGTTCCACGGGGAGCGATGAGGATGGAGGTGGTTGACCAGTTTGATAGGTGGAGACAAAGCGTAGTTTGGCACACGGGAGTACATAGGCGGGGGTTGGGTTTCGAGAGGAGAGGTTAGGGTGATTCACTCAGTGAATTGTAGGTATTACCGTGTGGGTGATAGGTTGTGGTGACGTAGTGACTACAACATTTTGCTTGCTTTCTGTCATCAAATCCTTCATTGATGGAGCACTCGTATCATGTTCTCTGTGTGCACTGTAGGTTGGAAGCGGGCAGATGGGTTGGTGCAGCGGTGTTTCGATCCTGCGTGCATAATGGAGCCTTTTTCCTTCGCTCCTCCGCCTTCCTGGTAAGGTTGAAATTCTAGCTTTCATTTCTATATCCTCGACAGTGCATACATCTCACGCTCCACAAAGGGTTGGCTAAAGGCATTTTCTTTCCATTTTCTCTCGGGTTTGGTTCATCCCAACCCTTAAGTTTCAACCCACATAGTTCAGAAAATCCATGGCTTCATCGGATGCTTACTCGAAAATCTCCCACACATGGTTCAAATAAGCTTGTTTCATGGCGGAGACATACTACCATAAAGAGTGGTTTACCCGGCATCCATGTATCAAACCCATGATGAGGGCATGCGATAGTCTCCATAAATCTATTCAGCCTTTAGTGGTAAAACCTTTCCATCTTGGCTGTGAAGGTGTAAATTTGTCTCTTCAAATTGTTGGTCTTATGAGCGAAAATTTTTAAAAACTGCGCGCGGCTTTCGGCCAATTTCTTATGGTTACAGGCCTCGGTGGAATTAGAAAGCCCCGAATCTTGGCCTTATCCTTTAGGGTCAATGGGAATACTTTCGGCAAGCAAATCCATGTCAATCATACCTTCCTTAAAGGTTGTGCAAACCTCCTCGAAATCCCTTATGTGAGTATGGATTTTCATTTTCCATACCATGATATGTGGGGGTAGAGGAGGTGCCAGATGGGAGCCTCCTGCTACATCTTGACGGGAGGAGTGCGATGCGGGGAAGGGAACTAACTCTGGGAGGGTGAATATGGTCCCTCGCGATCTAGGCTGTTGGATTCATTGGGGTGCACAGGCGCTCTGGCGCTGTTCCTCAAGTAGGGGATCCCATGTTTTCACTATGTGTCTTGGCGGATTATGCGATCCATTGTGATCTACATTTATTCCTTTGTCCCGATCTTGCGCACAAAGCATTACACAAGGCGAGACCTGACAGGCAGCACAAACCAACTTGCAAAAGGTTAGGGTTAACTAAAATAAGCCCATTTGTATAAACAAAAAAAAAAGCGATGCAGGTTACGCAGAGTGATGAACACTTTGCGATTACGACTCTTTGGAATACAAAAAGGATTAAAAAGGTCACATTCACTTGTAATGAGGATTATAAGTACACTTCAACTTATCAAACGTAGTTTGGCACCATCCCCGGCAACGGCGCCATTTGATTCGTGCCACAGTAGGGTGATCCGGAATCAACAAAATTTATATCCTAAGTTCCTCCTACTGCCGTAGTCAAAACACTATGATATAGTGGTCTAAGTCGAACACGGGGATGGGTTTTCATCCTATGAATGACTTGCATCGGTGTTGAAAATGGTGAGACTTTTAGTTTGGATTTTTGGATTTGTTTCAAAAACAGTGAGTAGTTTGAAAGCGATTGCTTGTAAAGCGAAAGTGGAAGTGTGAAAAGGTAACTTTGAAGATTTAGGTCACTAACTTGATAACATAGAATGACAGTGTCCTCGGGTTTATCCTCGCATTTATAATGAAGCAACCTATATAGTCAAGCCATACTTAGGATCTTTGTTTAACTAGCAAACTAACCACAGAATCCTCTATTTGAGTCAAATACAGGTAAGCTTGTCATCTACAACCCTTTTAGTTTGAAACCACAACATTCGACATCATTTCAATGGCTCGTAAAGGCCATCTAAAGAACCACAGTACATCTAGCAATAAGTATGCACTGTATCCTAAAGCATGGTAAGTATTGGCCAAAGTAATAACATTAAATGATATTCAACCCTAATTTGAGAAGATGGGAGCCATAAATACAGTACCTGTAGCATTTAACACATGAAGACAACCTGCAACTGCCCCACAACCAAGCTAGCTACCTTCCTCTTCAAAGAAAGGGGCTTGTGACTTGATCTCTTGAGTTGTCATCCTCAAGAGGGTTGTTTGAGTAGCCTAGAAATGAGGAAAGAAAGAGAGAAGAGAGAAAAACCAAACCTAACTAAATTTTGAAAGATATTTACATAAAAATGAAAAATTGTGCCAAAAGATTGCTTCCCAGTGAAGTTGCTTAGGAGTTCACAAAACTATAGAGGGTTTATATAGACCACCCAATGTATGAAAATACAAGAAAGCCTAACATTTTGGCTAAAATAAGGGACAAAGGAGTAATACACCAAAATGAGAGATTAGGTTTGCATTAATTACAAAGGATGACAATGCGAGAAGATTTCGCTATGCGAGAACAATTCGCTAGGTAGCGAAAATTTCGCTAGGTAAAGCGAAATTGCATAAATAAGTAATCGGAGGAATTTCGCTAAGCAACAATTCGCTAGTAGCGAAATTCGCTAACAGTAATTACAGAAGATAATGAAAGTGTGTAATTTAAGCTAGGAAACGATTATAGCGAAATTTTGAAGCCTAAGCGAGGAATTTCTCAATTTAAGCTAGGATTCTTAGGCCCCAACATGATTCATGAAATTTTCGCAGTCAGCTGAAATTTTGCAATCTTGCGAAATTCCTGGGTTTGCATATTTTTCAACATTTACTGCTGCATCCTCTCTTGCATCATTTCTTCTCACTTTGCCTTCATTCCTTCATTGAATTTTGAGATGTTTGAAAGGTGATAAATGAGTTGGAATCTTCGCAGTTCAGCACATATCTCGATATTGAACTCTCGAAATATGCAAAACCTGCACAAAACAACCGAAAATACTCTTAGCGGCATAGGTGATATTAAGAAGACCTGAACACTTCAATTGGCATTATTGACATGATTAGTGCACAAAAAGCACTCAAAACCTATCTAAAATAGGGCTCAAAATAGCCCTTTTTGGGGACTAATCAGCATGCCATTCACAGAAGTGGTAACTCAAATGCCACTTTATGCCAAATTCTTGAAAGAAATTTTAAGCAAGAAGAGAGAGATTTACGAGAGGAGTGAGTAGATCATTTGCTACTTCTTGATGCGGTGATAAAAGAGATTTACCGAAGATGAAAGACCAGGAAGTTCACCATTCCTTGCACCATTGGAGGATTTGAAATTCAAAAGGCTCTTTGTGACTCGGGGCTTGAAGTATTAACCCCTATTTTATTATTTGTTGCAAATTAAGTTTGGGGGCTTACTCCCACTAATGTTACTCTCCCGAATGGCGGATAGAGCAGTGGCGTGAAACCACAAAGGAGTCATTGAAGATGTGTAGCTGTTAGGAGTGGGAGTAATTTGTTTTCTGTCAGAAGCTATCATCTGGACATTGAAGAGAAGATTCACAAGTCCCTCTGTTGTTGGGAAGGCCATTCTAGCAGCTGAATTCCCTTTTAATAGATGTCTGCGAGAAGGAGTTCTCACTCTCGGGGTTGGAGAAGAAGCGGTGACTGTCACATACAAAGTTTGAAGAATTTAGACACGGATAGGGAAGATTACAAGTTAGTAGATGATGTCTATCTCAACAACTCACGATTATTAACATGTTGTAATGCTCAAATTCCTGTAATGAAAATGAGATGAATTCAGTATCTTTGAAGGTGTTAATTCTGATTTTCCTTTTGTAGTTTGCACTCTCTGCAGAAAGGTGTTGAGTCTTAACAAAAGCGGCATGGACAATGGAGACAATAATGAAGAAGGAATTTCATCGAGAGACCCGGTGCGAAGGGCTAGTTTTAAAAAGTTGCTAAGTCATCTAAAGTATCTCACTTGGAGCTACCAAAGAGTAAGCCAGGTGATTATCTACTGCTAGACTAGGTGATCTTGAAGAGCAGAAGGTACGCTGAAAATTTTGAAGAGAATTATGAGAGTCGATTGTAGTCCATAGATGAATTAAAGGGTATCCCGGTCGAGTCAATATGCATGCACAAAATCTTTGCTTTGGAGGAAAATGCAAAACCATGCATTGAACATCAAAGAAGGCGAACCCGGTCATGAAAGAGTAGTCGGGAAAGTACTCGAATGGTTGAATGTTGGTTTTATATATGCAATCTCAGACGGTCCTTAGGTTAGCCGGTACATGTAAGTTTCCCCGAGAAAGGTGGGTTCCTTTTGGCGAGTCGAGTAAAATAAATGAGTTAATTCCAGCGAAGCGGTGATAGGATGGAAGTATGTATCGATTCTGGGAAGCGGGCTGACAACCGGGAAGGATCATTTCAGTTGCCCTTCATTGATCGAGATATTGCCGAGGTGTAGGACTTTTCCCTCATTTTGTTTCCTAGATGGATGTCAAGGTATAACTAAAGTTACCGTGCACACCTGAGGACAGGGAAAACCACATTCACATGCCCTTATGACACCTTTGCCTTCAGAAGGATGCCATTTTGGGTTGTGCCGATGCTCTGCTACTGGAGGTAAGTATGATGTCCATGTTCTCAGATTTGGTTGAGGAGGTCATGGAGATTTTTATGGATGACTTCACAGTATATGGATCCAGTTTTGAGCATTGTCTAAACAACCTGGAAACAGTGCTTCAAAGATGCAAGGACAAACAGCTAGCATTAAACTGGGAAAAGTGCCATTTCATGGTAACAGAAGGTATTGTTCTTGGTCATAAATTTCTTACGGGGCCCAGTAGACCGATCAAGGTTTCGATTATCAAGACTCTTGCACGAGACCCACAACAGTGAAAGGTATAAGGAGTTTCTTGGGACATGCTGGATTCTATAAGTTGTCAAAGACTTCTCAAAATAGCAGAGCCGAATTATGCGAATTCACACGGAAAGACACAGCGTTTAATTTTGATGACTCATGCAGGGCGACCTTTGAAGAAATCAAGATCGAGGATTGGATTCGAAGCACTATCATGTTTGCACGAATGGGATCGAGTTGAGAAATAATGTGTGATGCGGTGGTTTGCAATGGGAGGCTGTATTGGGGCAAAAGAAAGATAAGATATTGAGCCATATGCTATGCTAACGCGGAACCTTGATAAAGCCCCGAGAAACTGTTCAACTACTGAAAGGGAGATGCTAGCCATGATTTTCATGTGAAATTAGGTATAATTTGGGATCCCATATTATCGTTCACGTGACCATGCGGCAATCAAATATCGATGTCGAAAAGGCCCAGGCAAGGCGATAAGGTGGGTGTTGTTACTACGAGTTTGATCACGGAAATTAAAGATAAGAAGGGTTGTGATAATGTGATATTTGATGCTTGTCAATTAGAAAAACAAAGTAGAAGAGGAGGCGAATTAACGGAGAACTTTCGGATGAGCAAGCTGTTAAATTGTCATTCATCATGGTAATGATATATTGAATTACTGGCATGGAGGTATTATATCATGAGATTTAGCTACAATGAAAAGCTCAAAGCGACGGTAGTGTATGCAGGATGACCCATTGCTATTTAAAGAGATCTTGACATGATTATAGAAGATGTGTGGAGAGTGAATAATGCAGAAATTTTGAATAGATGTCATGCATCACCATATGAGTTTTGCAGAGAAAAATCTTTCATCAGAATCTCCCAAATCTAGTTTTATTGGGCCACTATCTTTGATGTTTGTCTTTGAATCGGTCGATTTAAGTGATAGATGCCAAAGATTGGAAATATCAGCAGCATAAGCAGAAATGCCCCTCTGAGGCATATTGGTGGTGGAATTTTTTGATGTATGGGAATAGATTTTTATGGGACCCTTCCCACCATCGTTTAAAACTTGTACATCTTTGCGCAGTGGATTATGTGTCAAGTGGAGTGGAAGCAATAGCTTGTCCAAGGAATGACGCTAACATAGTAGTGAGTTTCTTGCAAAGGAACATTTTAAGCAGATTCGGAACACCCAGGACTATCATCAGTGACGGGGGAAGCCACTTTGCAAACAAAATATTTGCAAAGCTCATGGCAATTATGGGATCGAACATATAATGGTACTTATCACCCGGACTAATGGAATGAGAAATTTCCAATAGGGAGATTAAAGGATCCTGGAAAATTTGTAAGTTCGGCGAAAAGATTGGTCTTCAAACTTGATGGTGCTTTTGGAGAAACTACAGACGGCATTCAAACTCCCATTAGGATGTCCCCATACAGTGGTCTTTGGCAAACCATGTCACCTCCCTCTTGAGAGCGGAATACAAAGCCATGTATGGGCCCATCGAAGATGAACCCATTTCAAAATTGCAAGGAAGAGAGACTACTCCAATTGAATGAAGCTAGAGCGAAGCGAAATACACTATGATAATGCTAGAATATACAAGGACAAGACAAAGAAATGGCATGATCAAGGATTATGAGAAAAGAAATTCGACGGGGGATCGGGTTACGCTATTTGCTCCGGATTAAAGATTTATTTCGAGGAAGTTGAAAATCAAAATCAAAATGGAGTGGACCATATACGATGGTGTCAAGTACTACCTTTGGGCGGTAACACCGGAGACGTCTTGGGGAAGAATTGAGGTTAATGGTGAAAGGCCGAAGCAATATCTCGGTAGGGAGAAAGAAAGGAAGAACTCCGGTTGGTGAATTGAGAGAGAGAAGGCTTAAAGCGGCTAGTCGACTAAGGACTCAAAAGCGAAGCGACTCATGAGATGACCCGTATAGATTTTGCTTCTTTATATAGATTTTGATTTTTAATTACTTGTTTTGATTTTTATTCTTATAATGATTTGTTAGGACTTGCCTAAATTAATTTGATTAATTAAACCCTTTTTTGGGGGGAATTTGTTACAGGTGTGCCCTGCGCGAGAATCGCGGGGGCTGAGGTGAGAAAGAACCAACTCTAGGAGGCTGCTCCGGCACTTCACGGGATAAGGGCGCGACTTGAAAAGAGAGTATTTTCTCCTAAACAAATTATGTGGAAAATAAATAGAATGCATGTTTGAATTTTGTTTGGGAGTACTTTATTGGATGTTAGAATTTTAAAAATTATTCAAGGATTACCAAAATTGTCCCGATCATCAAATTTAGGGCAAGAAATCTGAGACTAAGTTACAAATTGGTTGCAACTTAGTAATGCGAGGGAACAAAGCGCGGTCGCGATAGAAAAGTTGTATCACGAGAGAACATTTGAGGTGCGGCCGAGAACATTTGAATTGCGACGAGAACAGATTCCTTGAAAGAATAGTGAAGGTCGCGACAAGCGCAACTATGTCATGAAGTACTTGTTGACGAAAGGGGGTAAATGCCAAATGTCGCAACCTGATGATAAATTGTCCTCCTACAACTTACTTATGTCGCGACAAACAATAATAAGTCGTGACATAAGGGAAAAGTGTGCTGACGGGAGCAGCACCATCCTTATATTTAATAATGACACGCAGTGCGACTGAAATTTAAGTCGCGTAATGCGGCAAATGAAGTAATAAGAGTCCTGATAATGATTGAATTGCAAATGTTGAGAAACTCCCTCCACCATATTTCATTCCTTTGAAGCAAATACAACTCTTCATCTTCGCCTACTCTGGTTTTGATTCTTGCAAACCCCAGATCCAAATTCTTCTAAAAACATTCACATTTCTCAAATGTGGGACCAAATCGACCCTCGTCCCAAATCTAAGAGATCATGGAAGAATATACTCGGCTCGGAAAGGGAAAGTTCGAGTCGGGGAACCAACAAGGGAGAACGCCGTCGGAGCAATGAAGTTGACCGGTTTAAAAAAGCAGCCCAGAGAAAAGGGGAAAGAAAAACAGCGAAGAGGGGAAGGCGAATCGTATCGGGGAAAGGCTTTCTCCCGTGCAGGAAGTACTATCTTGCAGGTAAGGGGTTTGTCGGAGAAAGAGGCTTGTGAGCTCATCTCCCTTTCAAGGAACTAATAAACGAAAGAGGTTGGAAACTTACGCAAGCATCAAAAGTCGGGATCTGCGTGGTAGTTTGAGAATTCTACTCGACTGGTGGGAGGAAGGATAACTCTGTTTGTCAAGGAGTTTTGGTGCTAGTATGGAGCCGAAACCATCAATGAAATGTCACGGAATGGAAGAAGCGAGAAGCATGGATCAAATACAAGAAGATGATAGACAACCCAGTAGTGAGAAGATTGCAGAAAGTTGTGAGACGGTAAAGGGAAGTGAGGTGAGGAAAAGGAGAGCAAAAGACCATAATAGGAGATTTAACAAAAGAGGCAAAAGTATGGTTTTACTTCTGGCCTGCGTATGGATTCGGAGCCAAGCATGTATGCGCCTTTGTACGGGAACGAAAGCAATCATTCTTTGTACTTTCTATCTTTGAAAGTGCAAGATTAATGCGAGACGATCATTGAAAACTAGATAATGAGATACCGTGAAGGGAATAAAAGGGGTTTGAACCCTCGCGACAACTATCACGGGGCTATGTTTGAGGCTGGTGTGAAGGAACTAAGGAAGAAGAATGCTGAGGCACCACTAACTCGACGGGGAGTAAGCAAGGGAACTAGGAATAAAAGAAAAGGGGATTATAATGAAACTGATTCGAGAGAAGAAAATGAGGAGTAAGACAAAGAGGGCCTGCAGTTTGGAATCAAGAAGAAGAGATCCCGAAGGACATCGAGAAGAAACACCTTTATGTTTTGAGGAGGAAGCAAGATGGAAGCCTATAAATTTCTCAACCCCAGCGTAGCTCTCCCCTATCGGGAACGAGATTTCGAGAGCACGGTGAAAGCTACAGGGAGCTGGAATAATCAAATAATGGAGATGCTTAGTTCTATTCGAGAGAATGGAAGAAAGGAAGGGAATGGGCATCCAACAAAATCTGAGAGGGAGTGTGGTCGAATTGAAAGAGAGATCAGCAGTGGGAGAGGAGCTGAACGAGAAGAAGAAGTATAGACGAGAATTTGAAAAGAAAAGATCAGCAATAGGAAGAAGAAATGAGCGAAGGGAAAGCGAGATGAAGGAGATCTTGGAGCATCAAGAGAAAAATTCCAAGAAGAAATGGAGGAAAGAGATCACGATCTGCGAGAAGAGATTCTTGGTGAGCCATGAGTCATTTTACAACAATCGGTATGATCGTGATTCTCAACTCCCAACAATCATAAAGAAAAGGACTCGGTCGGGAAGCCAAAACTATGGAGGCGAGATCAGGGATTCAAATTCCTCTACATGTCAATGTTGAGGAATTAGAGAGAAGGGGATGATGGGGAAAGAGATAAAGAGCTTGATGACAAAGTACGCAGGAAAGAAAAGTACGGCTTGAAAATTTGGATTTGATCGACAATAATCTTTCCAAATTTTAGAAGTCATGGCCCGAAATGGAAGAACCGATGAACACATTGGGGAAAAGACAAGATGATTTGAACAAAAAGTTTGATCTCACCAACAAATTGATCCTTGAAGAATAGATAGAGAGGGAGAATGACAAGAAGAATAAGAGAACTGAAATGAAGTTTCCTAAATTCTCTCCTAATTTGGCTACCCTTGATCTGGATCCTCCCAACATCTTTGCTCCTCCCCCAAAAAGAAAAAAATAAATCTTCCCATTGATTTATCCTTCTCTTCCTCTCTTAGGATTTAATTATTCTCAACTTTTGCATCATATCATGAATAAAATAAGAAAATTTGTTAAAAAGGAAATGTTTGATGTTGCTTGCAGTTAGATTGTATTGTTACTTTTTGCTTGAATTGTTAGGAGAATAACATTAGGATTTAGTTCAAGAATGAAAATGTTGACATATCATAATCTGAACTAGTTGAAGTAGTTTGTTAGAAGATAAGTTGAAACACAGTAATTTACTAATAAAGGGCGGAATGGCATATAATTGAATTGAAACACAAATTGCATAATTGACTTGAATTTAGGCGATGAGTCGAGATAAGGAAAGTCATACGATTGAAGGAGCAAATATATTTTGAGTTTGTAATATACTTGATAAGCCAAAGAACTTTGATGGGCCTTAAATCATGTAACCTCATCAGCTGAAGTGGAGTCAGGACATCCTTAAGGTTAGTCACGATTAAATAGAAGCCAGATTCTGAGCTTGCTTAGATTATTAATCAAGGTGAAATCCTAGGTGATACAACTAACGAAATGATGCGACCATCCTTGGCGATTTTAGCCATTCTAGCCACCCTTATTTATATGCTTACGCATACATCTTAGTTCACGAATTTGAGCCAAAACTCAATCCCTTATCTTCAAAAACTAAAGCCATAGGAAATCCCAAACCATCCTAGATAATTAATCCTCCAGTAAAACCTCTGATTACCCAAAATTCAAAGAAGGAGGAAGAGATAAAGTTTGGGGGAGTATGTATTTTTTTGGAACTAAAGGAGAAAATACAGAAAGGGGTGAAGAGAGAAAGATCTAAAGCATGAAGATACAACAAAAAAGAAAGCTTAAAGGAAGAAGTTTTGTCTTGTGGCTTAACTCTCTTGAACAATTAAGTTCTTAGAGGTATTTCAACACCTAGTACCCTAATGTCAACTGGTATGGGAGCTACTAACTGAGGATTTCGCTAAGAGTGTTAGAAAGCTTAAAAAATGAGGCTTGTTGCCCAGTTCTGAATGTGACGGAGAAAAAGTTCAACGATTAGTAGTAGAATGAGAAGTAAGAATGAACAGTTTTAAACGAAAGAAATCAGAGGAATACCCCAAGATGAAGTTTGGGAATCAATTAAAGAAATTGCAAGGAAAAAGAAGAGTGACAGTTAAAGTAAGAAAGGAAAGTGCAGGGTAATCTTAACCTAAAAGTTCCATCCACCCCATCAAAGACCCAAGCGACATTACAAACCTAAAGACACGATTGATCTGAAAGTTGGAATTACCTACATTAGTGGAATCAATATAGGCAGCATATAGATTTGAAAAAACTTGAAGGATCAAAGCGTGAAGGACGGAGGGTTAAATGACTCACTAAGAAAAGAGGAAGAAGACCAGCCTACTTTTAGCGAGGATCAGCGACTATCGCATTTTATAAAAGCAAAATTCAACAATTTAGTTTTGTACACTGGATTGAGTAGAGACTAACCTTCATCTGGGCGTGAAGCTAGATATCTGAGAAAAAGAATGCAATTATAGTCTTTCAATTAAATTGGTTGCAAGCGCAAAAAAAAAACATAAAAATGTCCTTTTGTTTGAGCCTGAAACAAATCTTTCTTTTCTTTGCTCGAGGATAAAGCAAAATTTAAGTTTGGGGAGTTTGATGAAGCAAAAGTCATCCGTTTTGGTCATTTTTCGAGTTGATTTCTATCTAAAAAAGGATTGATTTATATGCAGAAATGTGGAATAACTCACCAAGCTTGCTATCTGTGGGAAATTCAAGAAGAGAAAGAGGATATTGCGAGTAGAAGGAGGCGAGGAAAGTGGGTGACGGGAATGACACGACTTCTTGATGATGTCGCAACGAGGAGGTGCACGAGGAAGAAAGGGGCGATGTCGCGGCGCCTTGTGATAATGAAGAATCGTAATTCGCAACCACAAAACTCAGGTCGTGACATAAGGGCAATTGAAGGCGAGCAGCGAGTCTATGAGAAACTCAGTCGAGGCAACCATAAATTAATGAAGAAACGAAGACATGATGTGACACCATTTCCCGAGGTCGCGGCTGAAGTGAAGAAATGAAGCGGTAGACATAGAAGTCCCATGACCGCAAGATTTTCAAGAAATCCGAACATGAAGTCGCGACATTTAGAAAGAATTCGTGACATCAACAGAATCGGGAATTATTCCTAGAGTGGGTATCGAGAACTGACTAGCAAGGAATTAGTCACGGCGTCATTTAGAGGTGACGGAAGATGAACCTTCTTTGCAGGAAGAATGGATGAGTGATTAGACAAGCGTGTCGCGACAAAATAAAAGCTTCTGCGGCGATATCTTTGATGGCGGGTGGCGACAAAGGAATCAGTCGCGACATAGGAAGAGGCAAGGGATGTATGCTAAAGGCGAGTCGCGACGAATAAAAGCGCGACGAATGCTTGGAGCAAGCGATGATGTCGCGACAAGAGATGGGGTGGCGACATTAACAACAAAATGGGCCGGTTAATCTGAAATCCCGAGGGCGCATCAAAGTTAGGGCCCAACAGAACTTTCCCTAAATAAGCAATTTGCTCTTGGAAACTGACTCTTGGCGGCTTAGAGCGAGAGATGCAGGTAGCTAAGGCTCATGTATTTAATTTTCTTTTCTTTGTTTTGTTGTTATTTTAGATTAGATTAGATTGTTATTTCTTTCAAATTTTTGGTTGGACGTTAATTGTTAAAGTAGAGAAGCCCAGAATCTGAGAATTCTATTTCTTTCAAATTACTTTTCAGATCGTCTGAATTCGGACAAATTTTGGAGTCCCAGTTTCAGTCCGATCTGATGGATTCTCTTGATCGAAAGCCATTGTAGGGTGTAATAAAGTAATTTAGAAACCGAAACTTCCATTGAATAGACTTTCATTTGTTATAATTTATCTTTCTGTAGAAATTTATCGGTCTCTTGAACTTGAGTTTATAAATCTACTTCTTTGGTTACAGATCATCTGTGTCTGATCCCAATGCTCCCGATGTCTATCTTTGCCATTAGGATTGTTTCATGCTACGATTTCGGGAGGCCCTACGAGTGACACGAAGGCATTCTGAGTAGTGAACAATTTCTCAAAGGTATCTGGGCGATAATGGAGATCCTAATGAGCTCTGTGAATGTAAATTCGATGTCGTCTTCTCACTTGGAAATCGAATTAGAGTTGAATGACTTATCAATTTAAAAGCGAGAGAGTTCACCTCGATTCGAGCGATAAGTTCAATCCCGTGTTAGAAAGAAGGATCTAATCAAGAAAGGATGGCTTGTTTCAATTTTGAGAGAAGAAACGATAAAGTGTAAACCCTGTACTATACATGTCTTAGGAGCTAAGGTTTGGTCCATCGAGTATGAAGTATTGAAAGAAAAATATCTAGAACAAGGCAGCAGTTAAAGTAGTTATCTAATCCTCTGTCTTGAAAGAATCGGGAAGATTAGATGATGAACGATGATAATCGTAGGAGAGATCAGCTTGCACTACCCTATTCATGGACGGAGTTTTAAATATGTGGTTCATGAAGCAAAGTTACAGAGTAGTTTGCAGGAATTGATGTTTCACAATAGCAGTATTTTCAATGCTCCCTTTAAAAGATAACTAATCAGTCTAAATTTGTTATTTTAGATTTTCACTTTTAATTCATTTTGTTATTAAATCACTTTTCTTAGTTTTTATTATTTTAAGGTTTGCTAAGAATATTTCAATTGACTATCAAAGTCCAAATAGTATAGAGTTCGAGTAGTGGGGAACAGTTGATTGAGAATTCTTGAGATCTGTGGGAACGATATATGGACTTAAATCCAATTACTACTTGTTAGAACCTGTACACTTGCGTATCTTGGATCAAAACCGGAGAAAGAAAATGATTTACTCTTAGAAAAGCGCTTTTAATCGTCTGATAGATAAGGAACACAACAAACAAGTTTCATGGCATTATTGCTGGGGATTAGATAATAGTCCTTGGGTAATAACGCTATAAATTTGTATAGGTATTTTGGTCCATCACAGAAAGAGGTTAACGGAATTATGCATGCGTTTCAGTAAGATTTCTGTGTTTTTATAACTCAATTGCATGATTCACATTCATATTCACTAATATTGCACTAATCCCACATATTATAATGTTTTGCAGGACACGGGGATATAATAAGCAAAAAGGAAGCTAAATAACACGAAGAAAAACCCGAACCAGAAAAGAAAATGAGAAGGAAAGCAAAACACCCAGGTAGCGGTGAAGCACTCCACGCTACGGCGTATCCCTTCACAACAGCGTGGAGGTCCTACGCCGCAGCGAATCAGCAACCAAGGCATTCAATGGTCTCGGGTACGCTGCGGCGTAGGACCTCTTCGTCGCTGCGTAGCGAGGTTTTTCTTTAGAATAGTGAGAATTAAAATGACCTAGAATTCTGGGCCAATGATGGGCCCGCTTCCCGAGACATTAAAGGGAGGTATTTTTGAGAGCCAAGGGCATTTGAAGGTAGGATAGAAAGAGAAGGACGTACGGACAGAGGAAGACTGACGGAGACGGATTTCGAGAGATTGTGAAGACAACTTCTTCTATAGTTCTTTCCCTGATTTCTTCTATGTTAAAAATCTTTCATTCTGTAATGAAGATCACTATGAACTAACTTCTTCTTTCTAGGGTTTTGTCAACCCTAGCCGCACCATTATGGATTAATGTATTAATTGTGGCTTATTTAATATTTGTATGAATTTGTATGATATCTTTACTCTGGGATTTAATCACAAGTTATTATTTGGCCAATTTTAGCATGCTATTACTAGGAGTCTAAGATCGAGAGAAGATGACTCATAGGGACATGGGTAAAGCAACACTTGGTCAATTGGGGAATAGAGATATTCTGGGTTCCAAATGTAGCATTAGGGTTTGCATATTTATGTATTTCAGAGTTCGAGGGGTCGAGGCAGAGATGCAATAAACCCCACTGGCAAGATAGACAATTATATCTCGAGAGATAATATCTTATAGGCACGATCAACCCATAAACATAAATCATACGAAATATTAAATAAATACGCTATCTATGTTAAAATTCATCAGGTGTGGCAGGTGACGGCAAAACCCTAGTTTTCTTATCATTGTTTTAAATCAATATTTTAATATTAGGTTTTCATTAGATTAGTTAAATTAGTCATAATTCACTATAAGACGCGATCCAAATATTATCTAAGACGCTAAGCCAGTATTCAGCACGCTTCTCTTCATGGGATCGACACTTGACGAGCCACTATACTATGTGAACTCGACTCGTATACTTGCACGTATGAGCCTACGTTTTACTTAACACACATTAAAGCCGTCGAGTTTTGGCGTGGATTTGTCGGGCAAAGTTTAGTGTTGATATTGACAACGACCTCTGATTCTACTTTAGTTTATTTTATTTTTTATTTCTTTTTACCTATTGTATTTTTATTTTCTTTGGAGTCGAGTTATTTTGCCTTATTTCTTACGTGGCATGACTTGGTCTCGACTTCGTACTTGTGATTTCAAGAAAGCAATTAGTGTGCATGCGAAGACAAGGTCGCACAGAATTACTTCCATTCGATCCTGAACCAGAAAGGGCATTACATCGATTAAGTAGAGAAGCACATGCAACCCAGTCTGAAATCATGCATAATCAAGAAGATGAAGGGCAGTTCCATGATAGGAATGAACCATAAGTAGCACAGAATGGACAAAATCATAATCGAGGCCACGAATCGTTTTGTCTGACGATGATCCTCATATTCTACTTGAGGAGTTCGCCTTGCCACCTATAGTTGTTCAGTCGGCTATACGACCACCCATTCAAGCGAACAACTTTGAGTTGAAAGGGTAACTACACCGTACTCCTGATATACAATTTCATGGGTTGCACAGTGAGAATCACGAATGCACATCGACAAGTTTTATTGAATTAAACGATAAAGTATAATGGAGTAGCAGGAGGAAGCTCCAGTTACATCTATTTCCACTTTGTCATAGCGTAGGCTAAGCGTGGTTGACTAACTGACCACGGATTCCATTACCTCATGGAATGACTTGGTCTGGGTGCGACCAAATTTTCCCACACGTGAAGATCGCTGGCGGTGTAAGAGATTAACACATTCAAACAATTCAAGGGGGAGAACTTAGCAGAGGCATGGGAAAGATTTCATGAGCTACTGAGGAGATGCCCACATCATAGGTTAACTAGGTGGATGTAGGTGCACACGTTCTACAATGGTTTAGGCGATTCAGCTAGGACAATCATTGATGCCTCGGTAGGAGGTCCCCTGATGAAGATGACCCTGTGAATCAGAAACATGAGATATTAGAAGATACGGCCACTAATACTAATCGGTGGCCTCGAGATAGGTCGGCACCTAGGCAGTCCATGGCGGGGATCGGGACACGAAGTTCTCAGTGGCTGCACAGTAAATCATGTGCTTAGTTAACTAAGCATTATAGAAGCATCAAGGTACGGTGAATCTTGTCAGAATAACTTTGTGGGAGATGCGCAAATCTTACGGAAGACTGACATGAATGTATGTTGTCGGTCGGGATAGATGACAGTAAACGAAGCCGCGATATGTGAATCAATGAAGCAGCCAAATAGCGAGAAGCGAGTATGGAGATGCTACCTACCAGCAGTGCAAAGGCAGAATCGAGAATCAAGGCCAAGGTTGAAGAGGTAACCAGAATAATCAAAGCAATCAGAACTATGGCTAGAGAAACAACCAGAATAATATGCCACCACTTCAAGCAAGCAAACCACCACCAAAGAAGAAAGTAGATTTAGAAGAAGCCTTAGCTCATATGATGACTTCCCACGGCTTACATTTATATGAATGAGGCAGCCACATTCCAAAACCAATCTCAACGATTTGCAAACCAATCCACGACTACATAATCAAGGCCTTCGGAAACTGGAGGTGCAAATAGACGAATAGCCCACGTTGTTGGTGACGGCCTGAATCATTACCTAGTAACTTCGAGGAGGTGAACCCAGGCGAGAAGGTAATGAACATGTAAAATTTGTCACATTGAAGTGGTAGAAATTAGCAATACGGGCAGCCACCGGTAATAGGAGAGGTAGAGCGTAGGAGTAATCGGACTAGTCAAAATGACAAGGCAGAAGGAATCGACCCCCCGAGAGAAAAGTCTGGAAGAAGAAAGCGGGGCGAAAGATCGACCGGCCTCAACTAAAACCCTAAGCGCCAGTGCGTACCCTCGCGGCGAAGGAATAAGCCGGACCAAGCAATTCATAAAGTTTATGGAAGTGTTCAAGAAACTGCACATCAACATTCCATTTGCTAATGCGTTAGAACAAATGCCTAGTTATGTCAAATTCATGAAAGATATATTGTCTAAGAAAAGAAGACTCTTGGACTTCGAGACAGTGAATCTCACAGAGGAATGTAGTGCCATCCTTTGAAGCGCCACGAATTTTGAAAGACCCGAGCGATTTACTATCCCTTGTACCAGTGGGAAATCCATCTTTGAGAGAGCCTTGTGTGACCTGGGAGCTGGTATTAACCTCATGCCTTTATCCATATTCGAGATGGCTAGAGTTAGGAGAGCGCCCAACTACGATCACACCTCGGTTAAGCGAGACGAGTCCTTCAAAGCATCCGAGGGGGGTGGGGGTGTGATAAAGATGTTACGCTAAAGGTAGGTAGTTTCGCTCTTCGGCCAGTTTACCGTTGTATTTGGACATGGGAAGAAGATAAGGAAATACCCATAATATTGGGTAGACCATTTCTCGTAACTTGTAGGGCAATGATTGATGTGCAGAGGGGAGAGTTGAAATTGAGAGTGCATGATGATGAGGTCAAGTTCAATGTGTTCGAGGTTGTGAGACACCCGGCAGAGAGTGATACATGCTTCATAGAAAAGACCGTAGAGGCTATAGTGTCTAGCCAAAGTAGTCTCACTAACCCTTTGGAGACTAGCCTCTTATAGAGTGAATCAGAAGAAATTGGTGAAGAGGCCGAAGAGTATGTGAAATGGATGGACTCCTTCCAAATGTCAGTGCCATCCTTTGTACAACCACCCAAGATGGAGCAAAAGCCACTACCTAGCCATTTGAGGTATGCTTATCTTGGGGATGCCTCCACCTTATCACTTATCATTTCAGCATCCACGGCGTGAGAAGAAGATAAGATTTATTGAGAGTACTCGAGATCCTGAGATGCGCTTGGCTAGTCTTTGGGCGATTTGAGTTAAGCCCCTCATGTGTATGCATCTGAATTCTACTAGAAGATTGTCATAAGCCTCCGGTGGAAGCCTGGAGGAGGCCGAATCCAACCGGCTAGGAAAGAGTAGTCACGAGGAAATGCGGAAGTGGTGGATGCTGAGGGTTATATATCCTATTTTTGACGGTGCGTAGGTGAGTCAGGTGGGTTGTGTCACAAGGGAGGAACCATGTGATAAAGGCAGAATAACACATTGTTGCGACCTATAATCACGGGTTGGGAGAATTTGCATCGACTACAGGAATTGAATAAGGCTGCAGAAAGACCATTTTCCATTACCATTTCATAGATCGGATGTTAGATAGAATTTGTGACATGAATACATTTTCTTGGATGGGTATTAGGTTACAATCGAATCGCTATAGCCCCGAGGATCGGGAAGATGACATTCACTTGCCCTTATGGTACATTCGCATTCAAGCGGATGCCCTTTAGGTTGTGCAATGCCCCAGGCACATTCTAGCATTGTATGATGGCCACATTCTCAAACATGGTCGAAAAGACAATTGAGGTGCTCATGGATGACTTTTCAATATTGGGGAACTCCTTTGACAATTATTTGGAAAAACCTAAGGCCTGCGGTTACTAGATGAGGAAACCAATCTTAGCCGACCGAGAAGTGTCACTTATGGTACAAGAAGGCATAGATCGGGCACCTGATTTCTACAAGAGGAGGAATATCAGAGGTAGACAGCGAAAGATCAAGGTAATAGAGAAACTACCTCCACCATCGAGAAACCGCATAAGAAGCTTTCTAGACGCGCAGGTTCCATATAGGCGCTCAAAAGATTTTTCTGACAGAAAACCTTTGTCCGGGGCTTTGTCGTTCAAGGGACACCATTTGATTTTGATGAGCAGCGTGTGCAAGCATTTTCAATTATGAAGGATAGATTGGTATCGGCCCCTATAGTAGTAGCACCAAATTGGGACCTCCCGTTTGAGCTAATGTGCGACGCCAATGACTATGCGATCGGAGTAGTACTGGGGCAGAAAAGAGAAAGGATATTTCAGGTTATCCACTATGCTAGCCGGACTTTGAATGATGCCCAGCTGAACTATCCCACCATTGATAAAGAGCTATGGGCCATTGTTTTCGCTTGACAAATTCTAGGTCTTACTTTGATTGGCAATAAGGCATTAGTGCACACCTAATTAATAAATATAAAGTACCTAATGACTAAAAAGAACGCGAAACTGAGATTAATACGGTGGGCACTCCCATTGCAAGAATTTGACCTAGAGATAAAAGACAAGAAGGGAACAAAGAACCTAATCGTAGACCATCTTTCATGGTTGGAAGGGCTTAGAGACGAGGTGCCGCCACCAGCAATGCATATGTCAATGATAATTTCAGATGAGCAGCCTAGTAATCAAGATACAAAGCTTGCTCCATGGTTCACGACTATAAATTACTTAGTGGCCAAGGTGATCCTCCATATTTTAGCTACCAATGTAAGAAGAGATTCAAGTATCAGGCGAATCGGGCGGATAAGGTGATGTGTACCGAAGACTAAATGGCAAGATTTTTTGAATCACCGCCACACTTTATTACTGCGGAGGGCACTTCGGGCCGACAAAGGGCAAAGGTACTTCAATCGTTTCTAATGCCTAGCTTGTTCAGAGATGCTCACCGCTTGTATCTACCGTGATAAATGCCAAAGAATGGGAGTATTTCCAAACAGATGAACCACCCATGCGCACAATTCTGTAGATCGAAAGGCTTGATCTGTAGGGATGGATTTTGCTGTCCATTTCTTCATTCACAACTCAGATATTTCCTCTTTATGATTACGTCTCCAAATGGGTAGAAGCAATACCAACACACACTAATGATGCCAATGTGGTAGCCAAGTTCCTTCGCAGCCACATATTTACACGGTTCGGCACTCCACGAGCATTTATTACATATGGAGGTACTCATTTCTGCAACAAGATGGTTGATAAGGTCTTGCAAAAATAGGGTGTATGGCATTGCACATCACTCATACCACCCACAGGCAAATGGGCAAGCAGAGGTGTCAAACCGAGATATAAAGTCCATTATGGAGAAAACAGTCAATAGTTCAAGGAAAGAATGATCGAAGAAGATTGATAATGCACTTTAGTATACAGATAAAGATTTAAAACCCCATTGGTATGTCGCCATTCACTAGTTTATGGGAAAGCACACTTGCTCTGGAATTACATGTAGCATAACGGGCAAACTAAGCCGAACATGGATAGTAAAGTAGCCGGAGAGAAGCGGATGCTACAACTTAGTGAATTAGATGAATTCCACAATGAGGCTTATGAGAATGCTCGAATCTATAAGGAAAAGACGAAAGCTTGGCATGACAAACATATTGTAAGGAAAGAGTTTGAGCTGGGTCAGCAAGTCTTGTTGTTCAATTCTAAGCTGAAACTCTTCCCAGCAAGTCAAGTCAAATGAGGTCGTGTCCGCTCTCACAATGGTTCATGTATTTCCTTATGGAGGGGTCAGCTTGAATGATCCAAAGAAGCGGATACCCAAAGTCAATGCCCAGAGATTGAAACCGTATTTTGGAGGAGAATTCCATACAGGAAAACAGGACACCATTCTAAGCACACCAGGAGCATGACAATAAGGGTGTGGAAGGTCACCAGCAATTCAATTGTTTTTCCGGTCTAAGAGCTATACGTTGCATGGATGTCGAGCTAACAACATTAAACATAGTGCTTCTTGGGAGGCAACCCAAGTATTGTGAGATCCCCTTCTTCTTTGAAATTGCATTATTTTCGTTTTTTGTTTATTATTTGCTCTTCGGTACATTTTTCGCTTTTGGAATCTCTACTTTTGTTTTGTTTTAATGTGTTTATGAGTTTTCAAAGCTCACAAGGGTGCGAGCACTATACCCCAAAGGGTTTTCTATGCTCATTACAAATGAGAGAGCCAAATTTCGTGTTTTACAAACTTTTTTTCAAATGATTCCCTATGCCGTTAGCCAGAGATCTCTATATGTCGTGGCATGGAAAAACAAATTTTCCTTTTCAAACTTTGCACGTCAGCGTAGTAGAGCGTTTCTACGCTACAGAGCCCCCCACGCCGCTAAATAGCGAACAAAAATTTTTTGATTTCTTTTTAAAACCCCATCGGCTTTTCATTTCCTACAAATTTGGCTGCCCTTCTTTCTCTCTCGCTTTCTTGCCTATTGAAACCTCGATCCTGTGATCTGGAATTCTACTTACCCATGGAAGTCGATCCTAAAGAAAGAGACAAAGATCCCGCTCTCACCTCGCGGCCCACCACACCCCTCAACCCCCCCCCAAGAGGATCCCCATAGGTTCATTTCCTGGGAGGCCGAGCGAATCTACCATGAGTCCCTGTTCAACCGCTTGTTTGTCCCGAAATGAGGTTTTCCAACCTCTAATGCGTTCTTCAACTTCATCATCTATAACTATGGCTGTCAGACACTTTGTGCATCCCCTGTCCTCGGTTGTGCTGGAATTCCACTCCAATCTGCCATTCAAAGTCGGCACCACCATTTTTTTCCAAGGCAAGTGGGTCGAGTTTGGTGCCCAAGCCATCAACCGGATTTACCGCCTACTCGATGACGACAGTGTGGAATATAGAGCCTTATTTACGGACACAGATTATGAACGCTTGATGCAAGAGCTCACCAAGGGCAAGGGCGTGTGGAAACGCCAGCCATCGACTGGTGACTTTACCAATTTTCAGATGCACTCCCTCACGCCGGTGGCTAAGGCCTGGTACAATTTTTTGTGCATAAAAATCAAGCCTACCTTGCACCTTATCACAGTCATGAAGAACAAGACGATCCTTCTCTACTCCATGACCCAAGGCTTCAAGTTCGATATCTGGTCCGTGATCGAGAGGGGGTTGATTGAGTCGACCCAAGGGCAATGCACCCTGGCCTCGATCCACCCTACTGACACTCCGCCTACGCCTAACCGGGCGAAGTCCCGATGTTGGGACTCGAGAACAGTAACAACACCTACCTATACCACGCTCCCGGTTCGTGAGCCTCCGAGATCTCGTATCAGGGAAGCCAACGCGATGCCACGCCACGCCCACGAGAGTGACCTCCGAGATCTACGACTCGAGGTCCCTCCACCCGACTTAAATTCAGCAGTCCGTATTCAAGGGCACACCGCGGCGGCCTGAATACATATCGGGATGAGCCCTGTGAGCACCGTGTCGCTCGAGTCAAGGTATGGATGACCTCAAGGCCGAGATGGCCATCATTCTCTCAAACCAGGACCGAATCTCGCAGCAGTTGGCTCAACTACTCTCTTTTCACACTTCGCCACCGCCACCGCAGTGATTCTCAAGGACGTATCTCTGTTCCCTTATTTCCCTTTTTTTCATTGAGGACACTGTCAGTTTTAAGTTAGGGGGTGTGGGTGTACGGTTTGGTTTTTATTTTTCTGCGTGTTTTAGGTCCTAATTTTTGCGGTTTGGCTTAGGTTTATGCGTGTTTTAGATCCTAATTTTTTTATTAGTTTTATTTTTTTTTTCAGCATGTTTTAAGACCTAGTTTTTGTTCATTATGTCTTAGTTATGTTTACTGCATTAGTGGTCCGGCATTTTAGAGTCAGTCTTAATTTCTCTTAGCTTTTGTGTCGGGCCATGATCGCAAAGAGGGGTCATCGTGATCACAGTAATGATCAAGCAAGCAGAGTAAATAGGGAACTCCAAGGTTGTTTGACGATCGAGACTGCATTGTAGAAAGTTTAGAATGACCATGTCTGGTCACCTCTTTTAGATTTCAAGAAACCATTTCCCGAAGTAAACTATCGCACACACACACGTGATCTTCAGAGTATGCATAGACTCCGGACTCAGCATACAAGAGTTCTATGAAGCTTAGACAGTTTAAACACCTAAGTGATGGGACACTTTAAAAAAAGAGGATCGCCTTTGAGCCCCAAATAAGGATATAAAAAAAATAATAAAAAAATGCAAAAAATAAGCTTATGGTTTGGAATAAGTGGATAATCCAATCAGAATCCCAGGCACAGTCAAAAGGACCTTTCAAAGCCTAATGCCCCAGCTAACTCGGTCGGAGCCATCACTACACTCCGCCCGCTACATGGGACATAGATGGATGATTTACGCCTAGTGGCCTCGAGGTTTGGCTGAGTTCTGTGAAGTTCGAGGGGAACTAAATGCTCCTGCGTTCTTAATCAACTCGGGTGGGAGTCACCAATGGATCCCCTCTACAGGAACACTCACCTAAAAATTCTTGGCACTAGTGCTCTTTCATTTTTATCTTAGAGATAATCCCTTAGGTTAGTTGAAGCGAATAAAAGGGTGTGTTCTTATCCTTCTATGTTAAGCTATTCCAAATAGGCAAGTTAAATTCAAGTTTGGGGGTACTAAAGTCGGGTTATACATTGGAGATCACACTTCAACCGCACTATAGACTCCTTGGGAAAGGTTATTGAACACTAAAAAGGGGCCGACTTGAGCCACAACAGCCCGCCTGCAATTCTAGAAAGTTGAACAAAGCTAGGTAATCGTTGGATCTTTAAAGACTAGTTCATGTCGAATTCTTTTCTCGTCTCACGTATTGATCCCATATCAAGCCGTGTTAGTTACGCTATATTCTTGCATGCCCTAAGAACTGCTCGCTGGGGGACAAGCAAGAAACTAAGTTTGGGGGTGTTGATCAGTGTGAATTATGCATGCGTTTCAGTAAGATTTCTATGTGTTTTTATAACTCAATTGCATGATTCACATTCATATTCACTAATATTGCTCTAATCCCCCATATTATAATGTTTTGCAGGACACAGGGATATAATAAGCAAAAAGGAAGCTAAATAACGCGAAGAAAGACCCGGCAGAGAAGAAAATTAGAAGGAAAGCAGAACACCCACGTAGCGGTAAAGCACTCCATGCTGCGGCGTATCCCTTCGTAGTAACATGGAGGTCCTACGCCACCAAGAAACCAACAACCAAGGTATCTGCTGGTCTCGAAGCTCCGCCGTGGCGTAGACCTCTTCGCTGGCCAGATAGCGAGGTTTCTTTAGAATCGTGAGCATTAAAATGACTTGGAATTCTGGGCCAATTATGGGCTCACATCCAGAGACATAAAAGGGAGGTATTTTCGAGAGCCGGGGGCATTCGGATGCAAGATGGAAAGAGAAGGACATACGGACAAAGGAAGATTGACGAAGATGGATTCCGAGAGATCATGAAGACGACTTCTTCTGTAGTTCTTTCCCTAATTTATTCTATGTTAAAAATCTTTCAATTTGTAATGAAGATCACTATGAACTAACTTCTTCTTTCTAGGGTTTTATCAACCTTAGCCACACCATTATGGATTAATGTATTAATTGTGGTTTATTTAATATTGGTATGAATTTGTATCATTGCTTTACTCCAGGATTTAATCACATGTTATTATTCGCCAATTTCGCATGCTATTACTAGAGTCTCGAGATCGAAAGAAGATGACTTATAGGATTACGGGTAAAGCAACACTTGGTCAATCTAGGAATAGAGATATTCGAGTTCCAAATGTAAAGATTGTGGTTTGCATATTTATGCATTTCGAGTTCGAGGCTGAGGCAGAGATGCAATACACTCCACTCGGCGAGATAGCGCTATATCTCGAGAGAATATCTCAGAGTGCGATCAACCCGCTAACATAAATCATACAAAATATTAAATAAATACGCTATCTAGGTTAAAATCCATCAGGTGTGGTAGGTGACGGCAAAACCCTAGTTTTCTCATCATTGTTTTAAATCAATATTTTAATATTAGGTTTTCCTTAGATTAGTTAAATTAGTCATAATTCACTATAAGACACGATCCAAATATTATCTAGGATGCTAAGCCAGTATTCATCAAGCTTCTCTTCGTGGGAACGACAATTGACGAGCCACTATACTAGGTGAACTCGACGCGTATACTTGCACGTACGGGCCTACGTTTTGAGAAAAACCCTAGAATGGTTGTTCTCCCCCTAAGTCGAACCCTAAAAAAGTTTTTAAAACATGTTTTTATAATGTCTTGGGAAATGAGCCCTAAAAATGGGCTGAAAGCTTTGAATTTGAAAAATCTGGGCCATGATGCCACGGCATGTGAGCAGTGATGCCAAGGCATGCACTGTTCATCTACACTTTGCTATGAACTTTCTACGGTCGTAACTTTCTTGTCCAAACTCCAAATTGGGTGTTCTTAGACTTGTTGGAAAGCTCTTGAACCCTAGAACATATTTCTGGGTAAAGAAGAGCCATTTGAAGCCGCCAATAACACAAAAAAAATAATCAAAAGATCAGATGCTTGCTATGTGAGGTGGCTTCTTGGTCTTCTCTGGTTCCATTTAAGCTCTTTTTTTTTTCATTTTTCTCCAAAGTTAACCTAATTACAAAAATGAGGCATTAGAACACTTATTTATATCATAAAAATATTAAAAACTAAGCGAAACATGGAGATACAATGAGTATATACGATACTCATCACACCCCCAAACTTAAATCTTTGCTTGTCCTCAGGCAAAAGAAAAACACACATGTATACAAAATATTAAGATAGATATGAGTAGAGTATGGAGCTTGTAATAAGTTAAGAGAACACAATGAAAAAGTTCTATGAAAACATGATAGCCACTATGAGATCCCAACACATTTGTAATCATCTAAAGGCATGGTGATCAAGGCACGTTTGCCCCCAAGATCTCAATAAACCTTTTCTAAAGAAACTAAGTGAAAATAGTGTTTTAGGTCTCAAATGTGGACAAAGGTTCTCAAACACTCTTCAACCAAACTCAAGTCACTCTCTTTTTTGAAAGAAAGTTAACTAAAACAGATAAGAACGCACCTTCTTATTCAATAACTTAAAACTAGGTAGTAGGATGCAATGCTAAGGCATTATAGGAAAGTGTCCATGTATTGGCGACTCCCCACCAATTGGTTAAGGGCACCGGGCATTCAGTTCTCCTCAAACTTCACCTAAAACGTTCAACTAGAAACCAAAGCAGCTACTTGTGAATTAAGCTTATCTTCTATCCATATAACGAGTAGTGAAGTCAATGACTCCCAGTCAATTAGCTTAGGGCATTAGGCTTTGAAATGCCCCTCAGACCGTCTTGAAGGTTGTCTTTCACATTAAAAGGATGGTCATCCCTTGTCTTGAAGGTTGTCTTCCACTCATCACCTAGACGGATTATGGTATGATGATAGCCACCCCCCAAGTCAATCTTATTAAAGACAATTGTTCCACTCAACTCATCAAGCATATCATCCAACCTTGGAATAAGGAATCTATATCCAATGGTAATTTTTTTTATCACCCTAATGTCAACACACACCACCCAGCTTCCATCTTTCTTAGGCGTCAATAAAGCTAGAATTGCACATGGGCTCATGCTAGCCTAAAATGCCCCTTGCTTAGAAACTCTTCTACCTTATCCCTTAAGATTTCATTTTCCTTTGGACTCATCCTATAATGAGGCAGATTAGGAAGAGAAGCACGTGGAATCAAATCTATATGGTATTGTATGTTATGCATAGGAAGTAACCCTACAGGCAAATCTTCAGGAATCACATCATCAAACTCCAACAAAATATGTGCCTCCATCGAAATTTGAGCCCCAACTAAATCTCTACTTTCTATCCCTCCTTTCAAAACCATCAAATGCACTTTTTGTGTAAAACCCAGGAAAAATTCGAATTTTCTGAAAAAGGGTAAAATGGTAATTTCGGTAAAAATCCAAAATTTTTCTAGATCTCGAATGATGAGACGCAGACTCGACTTCACCATTGGAATCGTCTCTTGAAATCTAGCTAACACGCCGAACACTCACTCCGATTCCGGTACGCTTCAATTTCACGCTTTCAAGGCATCGAAAGGCTCGAGTGCAAAGAAACGACTATGAGAGACATGTGATGTGATTAAAGTCACCTACTACAGTGTACCCATGTGACATGTCATGAGTAGAGAGATGATGGGAATGGACGGCTTAGATTAAGCCATGTGTCAAATATATCAGGGACATGATGAGAATTATGAGAATGTTTAATGAGAAAAAGACAAAATTAAATAGTCTTCTTCTTCCTCTTCAAGACCAAAAACCCGATGTGAGGCAAGGTCAGATTTCATAGATTTTTAGAGAGAGAGAGCGCTTCTCTCTAGGATTTGCTAGTCGTTCTGGGACCGTCTGCCTCGACTAAGCAAGAAGCAAAGTCGATTCCACGCGGCGGCTATGCGTGGCACCGATTTGGCAGAGTTCCAACAACCTGAAGAGGTAGGGATCTTTCCTACTTGTGATATTCTTGGCTAAGAGCCATGTTTATAGTTTCGTGATATCTCCGAGGCTTGATTTAGTCGTAGAATTCCTGGCCTCAAAACCTTTGAACCGAGTGGAGAAAATCACCAGGGTCGTGAACAAAGGGGCCAACCCGAGGGTTTCACTGCTCACGGAATAGTCAGGTGATTTTCGTGAATTTTTATGTTCAAGTGATCCAAAATGAATTGCTTGTTTGTTAATTAGCCCATGAGCTAATTCAGTTATTGATTATGGATTTGCATAACATGAATTATGTGGATTAATTATGTTAGTACATACACATTTTATATATTAGCATGAGTTTGTTGGGATTGGCATCATGCATTCCATATGCATTGGGGAACCCTAGATTATTATGAGTGAGTGCATGACATGAAATTGAAAGAAAAACGAAAATGTTTATGAAAGGAATTTCAAGGAAGATTTTCCGAAGAATTGCCTTGGAGAGTTGTCCAACAGATCACTTCTGATGAGAACCATGACTGCTGGAGAAATATCCAAAGCACCATTTCTGAGTAGTCCAATGTACATCGAAATTCGATAGTGAGTTTTCGAGAACAAAAGGCTTTTGTTTTGAAACTAGATATTTTACTCGCATTTAGCTTAGGCATATGTGAGGGAGCCTGGAGGACTCGACATGGATTGTCAAGGCAGACATTCGAGAGGTTCATGCAATTGCTTAAATGTGATTGTTTGCCATGGCATGTGCACTAAAGGAGTAACCCATGTAGGAAATCACACTATCGTTTTGTCAACTCGTCGAGGGATCACTATTTCAGTGGCTGTGGAGTGTGCACGAGGACGCCACTAGAGGCTACGTGATAAAAGAAAGCTGAGTTGTGGCTTTGGGTATTCATTTTGTATAACATGTATTAAAACTCTAAATTTTGATATATGTTTGGTAAAGAGTAATTTATTAACTCTTGAACTATTGTATATAGTTGATGTATTTTGTGGGTATTAATGCAGGGGCTCAAGTGGCCATTATTTTGCTCGCATGTGTACCCTGTGTGGTCATTGTAAACTCGCTTCGGGATGCTTGTATTTCCTGGGTAGCTCCTGCATAGCTGGTGCTTGCCCGATTTTTTCATGAGTGGTGTCAGTTACTCGACATCCACGATTATTCAGCAAAGCCGACGGTTGTCAACGGACTTCCTAGCTTTGGGGTGTCACAATTTTGTATCGTAGCTTGTATACGAATACCTAGGTCTCTGAGGACTTGAGCTAGGCCATGGTCATGAGGTGCAAAGGGACATCATGTTTTCAGATAGCTCAATGTTGTGGTTTAGGATTACCTAGGAAGTCACAGGACAAGATTAGAACACTGCATGCATGGTGTTTTATGTGTGATTGGTGTATATAACATGAGTGATGTGTGATCATATGTTGTATGAATTGTGTGATTTGTATGCTTGGTGAGTAGCATAGATAGAAAACATCAACACTGTGGTCGAAAATATAACCTTAGTGTTCGAGAAAATTTTCGGGGCAAATGGTCCGTGAATTGAATGGGGAATATATATATATATATATATATATATATATATATAATTTTCTCTCGGGACAAGAGTTCCGCTTGAAACATAAAACAGATTGTGTCATGAACCCAAAAATTTTCCAATTTTCGCATAAGAAAAGGGTAAAAAAAAGTGTCTTTAACTCATACCTTGAGTCAGAGGAAGTGCAAAGGGTCTAGGCTACTACATTTATGGAGTAGCAAGGAGGCTACTAGAGATGGAAAAAAAAATTGATGAGGAGAAATTGTTCTGGGTTTTGCAGCAGGTAAAACTCGAAGAAAATAAATAAAATTAATTTTAATAAATTTATTCGTTATACTGAAATGAAAAAAAATATAATGTTTATTTTTTTGGTGGTTTTTTAGTAGCTAGAACAATGAAAAAAAAAATGGATGAAAAAATATATATATAGGTAGTTGAGTCGGAACGGGCTACACGCCCCATTTTTTCTAAGTTTGAGGTCACAACACAAAGAAGCTCTATTGCGGACACAAGCCACAAAGGCCTGGGAGATGTGCCTCGCGCAGCAGCGCCAAGCAGGGGCGCACAAGGGCACAAGGGCACACAGCATGCAAAGGCACGCCACAACACGACGCAGGCCGGGACACTCGCGCGCCAGCGGGCCACGATATTTGGCCGCCCACGCCAAGGGCGTGCAACAAATAGCGCGCGCGTACCGCTACGGGGAGTCGCGGATACAAACATCGACGTGGCTGGGGGCGGCCCAGTCGCGACACGCGCGACATCTGGCCAAGTGACATTTGCGGTCCCTCCCCGCAACACGGCCAAGAGGGGCGCCGCGACACACAGAACGTACGACACCTGGCCGCGCAGAGCGAGGCCGCGGGACAATCCCAGATCTCACCAAGAGGTGCGACACAAGGCCGCGACGACGTCCAACGCGCCCATGCATGCAAGACACGGCCGGCTCGGGCCACGACACGCGCCAGAGGCCACACGACGCCCAATGCGGACACCACGACACCGCGCCTGGGCCGCTCAAGATGTGCACCGGAAAACTAATCCAGCTTTCTTGACTGCATTGTTCGAGTCATCGGTTGGGACACTGTTCATGAACACTGTTCACGAGGTTTTCAAATAAAATAAAATAAAATAAAATAAATTTTTGTTGTTAAAAATGATTTAATGTGGAATTATTGTCTTGCATTACCTAGGAATGCATGGACCTAATGTATGAAATATTTTTCTGTGTATGAATTGTGTCTCGGGGCCGTGATTAAAATCTTAGATACCGCATTAGAATTTAATCCCGCCTTCGATGTGTAGATGGCTAGTCGAGGGCGAGGACGTAGAGGTCGTCCACGAGGTACTGGTCAAGCACCACCGGCGTCACGTGCCACCGGCTGACGCCAGGCTTTGCCGAGGCCGTAGGTATCGCTGCCGGCACCACGTGCCAGTGCAAACAGGTGCAGCAAGGGAGGTCCGAGTAACCTCCAGAGGTTCAGGGCACATCATCCTCCGACATTCACAAGGGGAGGAGATCCGATGGTGGCAAACCATTGGTTCACGCAGGTTGAGAAGGTATTGGAGGCTATGGAGACGCCTCCCCATATGACCAGATCGACTAGCGCACTCGTACCTAGAGGGTGAGGCCCAAGTATGGTGGAATTGTGCAAAGACCCTGTAGATCTAAAGGCAAATGATTTCAGCGTAATTCCATGATCTTTTCATGGGCAAGTATTTTTCGGCCACTGCTAGACATGCAAAGGCCTCAGGAGTTCCTAGAGCTGAGGCAGGGAACGATGACAGTGATGGAGTATGTGGCCAGATTCACCGAGTTGGCACGTTTTAGTGATGACTATGTGGCCACGCATGGCTAAGGTCGTGCACCTGAGAATGGGCTAGTTACCCATTCGGAAAGGGTGATTGTAGGACTTCGCCTACGGTGACATGGACCTATGGTCAGACAAATTCCTTGTTGGGTTACGCGTAACATCCAACTGCTGGAACATAAATGCAATGCACTTAAAATTTTTATCCCTTAACCTACCAAGGATCACATGCTTTTATAAACCTAAGGAAGGGTAAACGAACTTACTCAGAGATCGATTCACTGCTTCTCAAAGTCCGCGCCTTGGTTTATTCGATTCAAAGGTGTCAGCTTTTGAAAAGCGACCACCTCTACAAGTATCCACACACGAACAAATAATGAACGATCTTGTTTAATGTTAAATTTTGTGTTCGTTTTCAAAACGAAATTAGGTCTCTCTGCTTTCGTTGTTCTTAGAGTAAAGATCTAATACACTTAAAAATATATATGTCTCACACATATATATATCTATATAAGTCTCCTAGGTTTTATTAAAAATCAATTTGATATTATTATATATTTAAAAACTCTTTTAAATAATAACAATATAAATTAAACTTTATCGATATGAAACGAATTTATATTATTATATATTTAAAATTCCTTTTAAATAATAACAATTTAAATTCAAATCCTTACTCTATAAGGAAACAAATTTATTTATATTAATGTATATTTAAACTCTTTTTAAATAATAACAATTTAAATTCAAATCCTTATCGATAAGGAAACGACTTATATTATTATATATTTAAAACTCCTTTAAATAATAACAATTTAAATTAAACTTTATCGTATAAGCGAAACGAATTTATATTATTATATATTAAAACTCTTTAAATAATAATTTAAATTCAAATCCTTTATCGATAAGGAAACAAATTTATTATATTAATATATATATATATAAAGAAAGAGAAGTATATATATATATATATATATATATATATATATATATATATATATATATATATATATATATATATATATATATATATATTTAAAACTCCTTTTAAAAAAACTCCTTACATTATTTCCTTTATCCAATAAGAAAATATAACAAATTAATTATTTGTTATAATTTAAATCACGAATTTAAACTTTCAAATTAAATTCGAATTTCTAAATAACTAATTGTTATTTGTAATTTAAAATAATCTCATCATTTTAAATTACTACAGAGAGTGAAAACTATAACTGCGCATATTCGTTTCTAAATCGCTACAAATTTTATAGGTTCAATTAACATCAGTAAGAGGCCTAAATCACATTTTGATCCTACAAGTCATAAGTGGCCTCTAGCAAGACATAATGACTACCCAAGTTAAATGAAAGCTCATGATCCGAGACAACCTAATATAGAGAATGACATAATCCTTTGTCTCATGATATTCTTTGATAGAATATAAGAAAATGGGCAAAAGTCAACCTTATATCATTCTATCTTTGATTACTCGAAACTCCAATTAGGATCGACTAAACAATGACATTATTCCATCAATTCATTTGAGCAATTGGCCATGCATTTCGGGCCTCCCAATTGCCGAGGGGACCTGCAGATATCTCTTATAATAAGAGGGACAAATTTCATCTTAATCGCTCATATCTCACTACAATTCTTATTATGTTCAAGTATAACCTTTATGGGCCATCCCATTAGTACAATCGCTTCGATTACATCAAACACAATATTTACAAGCAAGAGAACTATAGCGATCTCAAGTCAAAGGATTTAATGATTGACAACTATTGTAGATTAACTTATGACTTCGATCCATGTATTAATCTCAAGATTCGGTCCGTCTTAACATTTGTTCTCAAATAAATAGATATAAATTTGATTTAGATTCATACACATATTCATCCCATGAATATCAATCAAACTTTATACTAATCTTAATTTATCATATTCCAATAATAATAACCGATTGGGTGGGACATTTAATAATTAATAATATTATTCAAGGACATTATATATAACAAACATGCAAATCATCATAATAAATTCCTCATGAATAGCTAAAATACCATGTCCATACAATGCCTAGAGCACTATTACCAACGTACTCACCATAGAGAGAGAGATGTAGGATGCACGAGGTATCCGAAAGGCGATGTCGGTGAGAAGAGGGAGGATCTCGCTTCTTCTAGTCTCAGATGAGGCAGAAGACTTCGCTTCACACCGAGTTTTGTGATCAGTAATGGGACGTGGCATTTTAAATTTCCTAAGCAGGCGTATGATGTTATTTCTACCGACAAACACATGCAGACTGGACGCCTCGCAGACAAGGATCCCAAGATTTCGTGGACAAAGACAGCCCCAAAGATTGTCGAACAGGAGAGTATACAGTTCATTCCTCCACACCCCAATATGGGTCAAAGGAACCGGGCCGCCTCTGGTGCTATATTGCACCTTCAAGAGCACAGATAGCCAAGGCCGCAGTGCTGGCCGAGGTCAAGTACAAGACTCACAGCCAGACTTCCAAGCAGCAGGCAGACGATATGTTATTTCCCCGTCAACAAATGGGCATATGAGACGAGATCGCCCCAGGAGGCAGGTCTCACGGCATCAAGCAGGCCGAAAGCACATGAGTAAAACGAACATGCAGACGCTTTCTACCGTGACTTGTCGACTAGGAGAAGGTTTTAAATCGATGCATCATATTATCTATTCATTAATGCATCTAGTGTGCCAGATTTGGAGGTTGAGGCCTTTATGTTTTTTATGTGTACGTTCTTCCCTAGGATGTAAGAGAGTCACCTGAGTAGGCCTGATCAGGTTGTAGATCACCAGATTCGCTTCATGGTGGACCCCCAGGGGGATCAGATCATTCGTAAGTGCAGACATCGCGTTGAGTCTGGGTGTGGGTGCATGAAGTGGTCATTTACCACTCTTAGTGGAGGGGCCAGCTTGTCTTGGGACTACATCCAATGAAGACTCATAGTTCAAATCAGGAAATGAAGAGTAATTAATGTGTGTTGGGCAAAGCAAGAAGGGGGCCGTTAATCCCCTCAGGTGAAAAAGCCTGGAGTTAGGGTGAAGGAGACCTGGGGAGATATCCCAAATTTCTGTGTGGGTGTAAAAGACCCGGGAAGCTATCCCGAATTTTTGTGTGGGTGTAAGAGACCCGAGAAGAGATCCCAAATTTCTGTGTGGGTGTAAGAGACCCGGGGAGATATCCCAAATTTCTGTGTGGGTGTAAGAGACCCGGGGAGAAGTCAAAATTTATGTGTGGGTGTAAGAGACTCGAGGAGCTATCCCGAATTTTTGTGTGTGTGTAAGAGACCCGAGGAGAAGTCCGAAATTTCTGTGTGGGTGTAAGAGACCCGGGGAGCTATTCCGAATTTCTGTGTGGGTGTAAGAGACCCGGGAAGAGATCCCAAATTTCTGTGTGGGTGTAAGAGACCCGAGGAGATATCCCGACTTCAGGTATGCAGAGACCCGAGAGATATCCGTAATTTTTTGCAGGGGTGGCAGATCCGTGGAGAAGTCCGAATTTCAGGGGTGTGGTGAGACCTATGGAGTTATCCAAAATTTCAGCGGGTGTAAGAGACTTAGATGAGACATCCGAAATCTGTAGGGTGTAAGAGACCCGTGGAGATATCCGAAATTTCGTATGGATGCAAGAGGCCCAATGTGCTTCGAAGTTATGTCAGCTCGAGATGAAACACACTGGCCATGGCTATCACGTGACTCAGAGTTGAAAGTGATAGGAGCCTGAGTGACTCGAGATGAAAACACACCACAAGCTTGCCGCACTTGTGAGTCGAGTGATGGATTTTGGAGGACTCGAGATGAAAACACGGCCATGGTTACTGGCACTAGAGTTGTTGATAGGTTTTGAGGACCAGTATGAAAACAAACACATGGTTATCACGTAGACTTCTGTAGTCAGTGACAGGGATTCGAGTGACTCAGATTCGGGATACCCATTGAAATCAGATTGCGTCAAGAGCAGCAAGGGCTCGGTATATGGATGTCATTCATGACATGGATTAGGTTGACGGTCTATTGGGTTGTCAGTGATTGTGACCTCGTCAGCGTTGCACACTAAGCAAGGATTGTGTATGGTTACGTATGCATGTGGTCAGATGCAGATAAAGGCAGACTGGACGAAATTTCTTTAAGGAGGGGAGAATGTAAACCCGAAAATTCGAATTTTCTGAAAATGGTAAATGGTAATTTCGTAAAATCCAAAATTTTTCTAGATATCTGATGATGAAACAGATTTCACCATAAGAATCACCATAAATTCAATGGAACACGTTTTAATTTTCATTTATCTCGAGACAAATGTAATTTCATGTTTTTCGAGACACCGTGCCTGGGTGTCAGAAACGACTCGTGAGAGACATGTGATGTGACAAAGTCACCTACTACATGTTCATGTGGACACATGTCACATGAGCAGAGATGATGGAATGGACGACTTGGATTAATCCATGTGTTAAATAGTGGAATGAGGGGACATGATGGGAATTATGAGAATGTTTAATGAGAAAAAGACAAAATTTGAAATAGTCTTCTTCTTCCTCTTTGAAGACCAAAAACGGACAGGAGGCAGTGGGCTTGGGATTTCAGATTTTTAGAGAGAGAGAGCTCCTTCTCTCTAGATTTGCACTGCTCTGACCGTCTGCCTCGACTAGGAGCAAGAAGTGCTCGACCTACGCGCGCGAGGGCTACGAGTGGCACCGACTGGGTGGAGTTCGATAACTCCAAGAGGCAGGGATCTTTCCCTACTTGTGATATTTTTCGCTAAGAGCCATGTTTATGGTTGGGGATATTCGAGGCTTGATTTAATCAGAATCTGGCCTCAAACTTTGAGCCGAGCGGAGAAAATCCCACCAGGCCGTGAACAAAGGCTAACCTCGAGGGTTTCACCGCTTCACGTGAATAGCTGCAGGATTTTTCGTGAATTTTTATGTTCAAGTGATTCTAACGAATTGCTTCGTGGTTTGTTAATTTGCTCTATGAGCTAATTTTGGTGTTATTATTTGCATTTACATAACATGAATTACGTGGATTAATTATGTTAGTACATACACGCTTTATATATTGTATGAGTTTGTTGATCGCATCAGCATTCCATAGTATCAGCACCCTAGAATATTAAGTGAGTGAGTGCATGACATGAAATTGGAAAGAAAAAACGAAAATGTTTATGAAAGGAATTTCATGAAGATTCAAGAATTACTTCATATATTGTCCAACATATCACTTCGGATGAGGACCATGATTGTTTTGGAGAAATATCCAGCAATTTGCCTCGGAGGGTAGTCCAATGTATTTATCGAAATTCGATAGTGAGTTTTCGAGAACAAAAGGCTTTTGTTTTGAAAACTAGATATTTTACTCGCATTTAGCTTAGGTATATGTGAGGGAGTCGGTGAGGACTCGGGACATGGGATTGGTCATGTAGACATTCGAGTAGGTTCATGTAATTGCTTCTGATGATTTTCGTTCGCTATGGCATGTGCACTTAGGTTAGGAGTAACCCATGTAAGAAATTGTCACTAATTGGCTTTGCCTGACTCGTCGAGGGATCACCATTTCAGGTATAAGGAGTGTGCACGAGGACGCCACTAGAGGTCACAGATAAAAGAAAGCCTGCCAGCTTTGGGTATTTATTTTGTATAACATGTATTAAAACTTCTAAATTTTGATATATGCTCGTAAAGAGTAATTTATTAACTCTGGAACTATCAGATATAGTCGATGTATTTTGTGGTATTAATGCAAAATACCCAAGTGACCATTATTTTACTCGCATGTGGACCCTGTGTGGTCATTGTAAACTGCTCTGGGGACAAGCTAGATCGGCAGAGCCCTGCATGCTGAGGCCTCGCCCGATTTTCGTGAGGGGTGTCAAGTTACCCGACATCCACGATTATTCCAAGCAGGTCGACGGTCACAATGGACCCCTAAGCTAGCTACATTTTGAGTCTCCTTACATTCGCCCATAAGTGAAGATGGGTCTTGCACAATAGTTAGAAAGTTCCTTCCCTCTACTTGTAAATCCTTGAATCGGTTCTTCCTAATGAAAGGCACTAGTGTATATTTTATTCCCCCTTTCTCTAATTGATACAAGTTACTCATGCCCAAGTGCTTAGCATCCACATCATATGGCCAAGGGCGCCCAAATAAAATATGGCAAGCAAATATCCGCCACATCATAATCTACCTTATCATTATACCTGCCAATAGAGAAGGACACCTTACAAAGTTCATTCACTCGAATTCCACCAACTTCTTTAATCTACTCAATGGCATATGGGTTGGGGTGAGTTTCCGACTCTAACTGTAGCTTATTCACAACATCTTTACTTATTATATTCTCTTGACTCCCACTATCAATAATAAGATCACACAATTACACAATAAACCTAGTGGGAAAGAGCATATAGCGCTGAGTCTCATCACCACACTCTGGAGATAACATGAGCTTCCTCACCACACAAGTGTACTCTTCCTGCTCATATTCCTCATAGTCATCATCCCCATAAGATTCATACACCTCAACCTCTACAACATCATCGTCCTTCTCCACTATATTCATTTTCATTTAGGACATTCATTGGAATAATGGCCAACCTCTCCACATCTGTAGCACTTATCGAAAGGCCTTACATAAGGGTTATTGTTTTTGGCAGGCACAACAGTATTACTCTTACCTCCTTCCACTACTACACTTTTACCTTTTCCTACACCAACATTGATAGTCTCCATAATATCTGACACGACTAGAGGTGTTTTTCCCTTGTCACTTAGAGCCTTATTGTCTACCCCACCATATCTCCTATAATTAATACTATGCATTTGCTTCTGAATGAGTTATTTAACTTTCATAGCCAAATTTTTAGCCTCTTGCACACTAAAAACCATATACACCCCAATTTTATCTCTAATAACTTGCTTCAACCCACTCAAATATCTCACTGCCTATGGGTTCTCACTTTCTGATAACTAATTCCTCTCTACCAATCTAAAAAATTTAGTAGTATATTCATTCACACTCATGCTACCTTGTGTACATCTTTGATAAGCATCAAAAATATACTGTTCATAGTCTGGAGGCAAAAATCTACCTCGTAATAATTACTTCATCCTATGGCCATGTTTGAACTAGACCACATCCATCTCTCATCCTCATCTCCCCAACCTGTCCCACCATACTGATGCTCCCTCTTTTAATCTATAAGCAACAAATTTAACCTTTTTATCCTCGTGTCTACCTTTAGTTCATATTCGTCTTCTCCTCTGTAGTTTGGTTGCCACTTCCTTTCACCTATTTGTCTACCACGTGGATTCGCAAATTCACCAAAGTTAGCCTCCTCATCTGAAGTCATCAAATCTTGCGATCGGCCTTATTTGATTTCATATATTTGGAATAGGATTAAAAATGGGTCTAGTGGGCCAATTCCTCCATCTTGTTCCTCATCATCATTCCTACGCCCTTATCCATTAATTCTCAATGATGCCAGCAACTTTGTTTGTACCGTTTCCAACTGTTGAATTAACTTTTGGATTGATTATTGTTGCTCATTAATCGACCTCCAAACAGCCTGCAATCCCCGTTAACTGTCTTAGGATTGTTGCCATCACTAGGACCAGTATTAGCCATCGATTGCGAGAAACTCGCTCTAATACCGCTTGACGCAACGTGTAATGCGATTTATCAATACACGATTTATCATAAGAATAAACACGTCTCAATCTAGAGACGAATTCTCAATTTGAAGAACAAAATAAAGCAAAAGCTTTGATTTTTTGATAAATTGATAAGAGTATAAAAGTCCCTAAAACAAACCCTAAAACATCTATTTATACCCTAGGCATAATATGGGTATAATAGGAAATAAAATAATATTTCAAAACAATAATAGGGAAGAAAATAATACTCCCAAAACAATAATAGTAATAAATATAATATCTCAAAACATTCAAAATAAGAATTATGGTTGATTTGATCTAATGCCCTACGTCAATTGTACTTGCCTATATGGATTTAGGTGAGACCAAGGAACTAAAAGTCGGTTTTTTCGGCCGATATTTTGGCGATTTATCGGTTTTCGGTGGGAATGGATAGAAATATCCATGGAAAAAATCGGATGGAAGAAAATCGATTGAAAATCACCGATTTTTTCAAGAAAATCGAAAAATCCGGGACATTTCGCCGATTTTTCTGGGCTTAGGCCGTATGCCGGGTCAACCGGAGGAAAATGTCGCTGATTTACTCATGATAATTGAAATCGCCATAACTCCGTGGGATTTATCGGCGATTTTTCTGGATAATTTTTTGCCTTCAGATTTTTTTCCTGGTTTTGATCCAATCTGGCCCGTGATTGGTCCGTTTCAAGAATCCAACTATTATTTGCATCCAAATTCCGCTGATTTTAATCAAGCTTCGATCTAACGATCTAGAATGATTTCTAATGGATATATGATGATCCAACAATGTGATATGAACCAAAAAATCAAATCCAACGGTTAAATAAATCACAATCTGCTTTTTTACAATCCAATGGCTATTTTGACTCCAAAAAATTCTATAAATACCCTTAAAATCATACACTTTCATTACAAACTCATCCATCCACATCTAAGCTCCATTTCACTCTCAAATAATTTTTTATTTGTTCTTAATCCTAATTTTTTTTGAAGATCTTTGTGAATTAAGGTATGTTTCTTTGTTCATTAATTTAGTTTTTATGCATATTTGATTTAGTTTTATTTTGGTGTTGAAGTAGTTTATAATATATATTTTTATACTATAGTTTTATTTTAGTTTTATAATTTGGATAATATAATTTTTAGTTAATTAATATATTATTTATTTAGATAATAGTTATTTTAGTTATATAATCTTTCAAACTTAGTTATTACTTATAATATTATTTTGTTATATAATGTTTGGAAATATTTTTATACTATAATCTATATTTTTATACTCATAGTTTTATTTAGTTTTATAATTTGGATAATATAATTTTTAGTCAATTAATTATATTATTTATTTAGATAATAGTTATTTTAGTTATATAATCTTTCAAACTTAGTTATTTACTATAATATTATTTTAGTTATATAATGTTTGAAATATTTTATTATAATCTATATTTTTATACTATAGTTTTATATTTTAGTTTTATAATTTGATAATATAATTTTTAGTTAATTAATTATATTATTTATTTAGATAATAGTTATTTTAGCTATATAATCTTTCAAACTTAGTTATTTACTATAATATTATTCTAGTTATATAATGTTTGAAACATTTCTTTTATACTATAATCTATATTTTTATACTATAGTTTTATTTTAGTTTTATAATTTGATTATATAATTTTTCTAATTAATTATATTATTTTATTTAGTTAGAAATTTAGAAATTTAATGATGGAAATTTAGATCTTCTTAGATATCTTAATGATATTATTAAGCTAGATATCATGTTATAAACTTAGGTCTTACTTTTATGTAATATTACATATATATAATGTTATTATAATGTATCATATACAAAGATCACACTGATTTGAATTTTATTTTCAATAAAATCACATGTATTTATAGAATGGCTAGTGGAAGTGGAGGCCAGATCCCGCGCATGGAGGTATCAAGGCACCTGAGGGACATAAAATGGAACAATTTGTAATTGTGGTTTAAGCATAAAAAGTGGTGGAATTACTCGCTTAAAGTTTCATCTGTCACATACAGATCCCCATTCAAATACTAAGAAGTGTCCAAATGTGCCACCGGAAGTAAAACAAGAAATGAAGCAACTTTTAGAATAGAAAGGTAAAGCAAAAGCGAAAAAAGCAGCTGATATGGAAGAAATTCGAGTTGAATTACAAGCACAATGGGAGGAAAACATCACTATCTCATTGATGATGATGATGAGGAGGAGGGTGATGAGGATGTGCATATGTATCCCGGGCCGATGGCACCCCAATGAGCGAGATGAATATCGAGAGCGCACGCATCAAAGCTAGTGAATGGAACGTAGATCAAAGCCGCAGGATTTATGAGAGGCAAAAAGAAAACATGTAAATATTTATACTCTAATTCATTTTTTCACTTAATTATGTATAAAATAATGTAAGTTGATTTTATTTTTTCGTATAATTGCAATAGGCTTAGCCTCACAAACTGTGATCCATCAAGATGTATTCAAAGATTACAAAGTGGTCGGCATACGGATCCATCACCGCCAATTGTACCATCATTATACAAGTCTTCGGTTGCAAAACAAAAAAGCCTAAAAAATATGTTCAAAGATGGTTCAATCAAGGAAACAATGAGACGATTAATTAGCAAGTTCTTTCATATACAGAAAGTGTTCCACCTCAAAACTCCAGACTCACACCATTTTAGGAACATGATTTTTGGTCAGCACAAATGCTGTGTTTGTCTAATTATATAATATGTTTTACATTATGATTTATATGAAATATGTTTAATAACATTATTATCTTCATGAAATATGTTTTAATAACTAGCTTTCCTCAAGTATTATATGTAGGATGGGCATCGGTTCCACCATCTCCGTATAAAATCAAAGCAAGTAATATGAAATGGAGCAAAGACATGAAGCTTATGTCAACTTGCAAAGGGAGAAATGGAGACATACGAATGTACAATTATGTGCGATGGATGCACTCCGCAACTAAATTCGAAGATAATTAATTTCACAGATATTCAAAAGTGAAGCATAATTTTCCTCAATCATGGATGCGCGTCGATAAGATTAAAGACAACAAATACATATATGGCTTGCTGAAGGATCTATATCAAGGAAGTTAGAGAAGCAAATGGCCTAAACTGCAATGTATAATGGATCGACATTTGTGAAAGCTGAAAGTTAGTTGGATGAAGAACATAATCAGATTGATTCTATGCAAAGACACTCGCATTGATTTAATGCTCAAGACATTGGTAAATGGATAAGGTTGCTTTAGTTGATCTAATGGTCTGAAGATAACAAACTTCATTTACAATCATGGTCGGTTGCTTGTAAAATATACGTAGAGATATCGCGGCGCCCCGAGCAACAAGATTTGCAACAAAACTATATTGCCCTTAATAAATTTCTAAAAAAAAGAGGGCTGATTTGAAGAAGGCTCCTTTATTAGTAATGAATGGTCATCTCACAAGCTTAGTCGGACTGTAGTTGGGCATGAGGTCGAAAGACTCATGTTTGATCATCAATATTGGGAGAAGGTGGAGAAGCTAGTGTCCATCTATGAGGCACTATACACATTGCTTCGCATTGTTGATTCAGAAGTCGTCCCAACCATGCCATTTGTCTACGAGTTGATTTGGTTGATGTAGGCAAATTTAGATCGACTCAAAGCTAAAGAGTGGGTGAAACTTATCATCGCAGACGCTGGGATAGAACTCAAGCATCCTCTCTTACGCAGCAGTAACTAATTAATATCCTTCAATGATATTCACATTTAATAATTTTATGTTTATATTATTATCGCATACTAATTCTCAATCACTATTGCAAAGATACTCATCTAAATCCAAAATTTCAATACTGCACTGAGCTGTTCCAACCCCGAGCTACTCAAGTCGTTTCATGATGTTTTTTCTAAATTAGATCCTAATGCCGCGCCTTCTAATTTGGAACGAGGTAAATTAATGAGTTTCTAATTCTAATTAATTGATTCAATTTCTTCGATTAATTTTTATTTTAGATTTTTTGACATTTTGAATTCACAACTTATACTATTCCGTGATGCAAAAAAAGGATTTTGGCGACCAAGCAGCGAATAGCCAAGATAAAAATGGTTCCCGTGAGTATTAATTCTCATTATAAGTAAATTCTATAACTATTTTATTATTATATATTGAATATAAGTAATTTTATTGCAGCTGAATGGTGGTTTTTGTATGGAAATCACGCTCCAACATTAAGGAGTGCCTGGGCCTTAAATGCCTAAACCGCATCATCTTCTAACTTGTGAAAGAAATCGAGCACATTTGCTCTAATTCATACTAAACAAAGAAATTCCATTGCTTATCCTAGGCTCCAACAATTGTTTTTGCTATTACAACATGAAACCAAAGATCCGTGATATGGAGGCGTGAGACCAATAAAGTTGTCGAAAATAATTTTCGATTTACTAGAAATTTCACGTAGTTTGCGAAGTTAAGAAGATAATCAACTATTTCAATGGGTTAGACCTTCCATTTAGACGATGAAGATAAACTTAACTACCGAATTGCTGCACATGTTCGAGAAGGTGTGTTAATGCTTGAAATGGGTTTTATCTCAAGAAGTTCATAGTGAGTTTTAACTAAACACGTGGACTCATTTCACCAATGTTATTTCCTCGACTTTGATTCAAGTAGCCGAATATTATGAGTAGACCAAGTTTTGCTGGTACTTCTACTACAGTTATGATTGGCCAAGAGGGTGAGGGACTAATGATTTGCAGGCTGACAAGCGAATGACACGTGATATCATAGATCCACAACAAAGTCAATATCCATTCAAATTTCATTCAACGGCAGATGATTTCACTCATGCTACACGAAGATGAAGACCCACTGCCCAGAGAGCCGCCGTGCATCGGAGCCACCTGAAAGCCACATAAAGGAAGACAAACGGTTGATGACACCATACAACGAGGATTCTCGTTTCTACAGCTTTGAGTCCATGGTACTGGAACTCAATCTGATTCATCGAATGAGGGTACATATTTCCCTCCTTATACAATGAGTTATGGTCACCTTCTTCACGCCCCAAAGTTCTATTATGAAAAATATGAATGGTTAACTATCCTCATGATCCACAAATACCATTCCAAATTCCATATCAAATGCAAGCAAGGATACTAAACCAGCACAGGTGAACCCCGAATTTCTATCCACTGAGAGGTCAGGGGTAGGAGTCAACATATTTATGCATGACATGTTCCGGGTTACATTCAATATTATCGCAACACCAGGTCTTTGCATGAATATTGTCTTCATCAAGATGGGATCCTTCACAAATACTGCAACGGAGCCTACACGCCTTTCATTTTGGTTTTAAATGCATGTTATCATGATGTAATTTCGATAAATTATAATGAATATCGCTCAACAAGTGTATATTTGCTTATTTATGCATTTTATAGTTCAACAAAGTATTTCCATGAATTTCAGCATTTTTGTTAATTTTTGCATTACCAATATTTTGTCAAAATATCCACCGATATTCCTTCCTAAGCCAGAAAATCCAAGTACCTATATATCCGTAATTACCGATATTTTGTTCCTTGGGTGAGACAGTGTTAAGGTTTGATAAAATGCCCTCATCGTGGACACTAAAGGAAAAACAATGTACAAATTTGAAAAGTCTTATTTCTAATTCATTTTCATCCATTAAATCAAATGCTACATGTTTTATTGGAGAAAATCATTATTTCCATGTGGTTAAAGTTAAAACAATTTAATACAATGGTAAGTCTAATAAGTAAGTTGCATTTGAAGTACCAATTGTGTTGTTTTCACTACAGTTAGAGGTGTGCATAAAATCGATTAAATCGAAAAAACCAATCAAATCGAACCAAGTCGACCCAATTTTGAAATATTTTAAATTATTTTTATATACGGTTTTAAAAATTAAAACCGAGCAATCATGGTTCTGTTGTTGGTTTTAATTTCAATATATAAAAAATCAAACCAAACCGATAATAGATGTTATCTTTTAAAATTTTATTTTATTTTTTTAGGTTTGGTTTTTGGAACTCTTAAAATTTTAATTAGTTATGAGTTTTCTTATTATAGTCTTTTAAACTTCTATGTTATTTTAAAATATTGAAAAACTCAAAAAAAAATTCTACCACTTTATCGTGTTCATAATAATGGTGGATTTGGATAAATCTTCAAAAGTAATAATCTTTTTATTTATATTTATGTTTTTCATTTTCTACGAAATTATTTGTTAATGAATAAAATTAATTCATTTAATTTTCATTTTAATTTTGTTGATACTTATTTATAATGCTATGTTTAAATTTATTTATAAAAAATTAAAGAAAATTATGGATTTTTTTGGATAAAATTAAATACATTAGTTTTATTTTCATATTTTTAATAATAAAATTTTAAAAATAGTAGATTACCATTTTAATTTTTTATTCGGTTTTTAAACCGAACTAAATCCAATCAATTTAAATTACTTTAATCGGTAATTATCTATAAACGAAATCAAATCAATTTTATATTTCAAATTATCGATTTCAGTTTTAATAAATTAAAATTGATCATAATTGATTGGGTTACATTTTTATATTAAAAGCCAAACGGAATAAACCGTGCACAACCCTAACTATAACAAATAACAATGAAGAATTGGAAAAAAAAACAAAGAAGAATGTGCATAGATTTTATATGGTTCAGTAGGATGCCTATGTTCATGGGAACGAGGTTGAAATCTTTCCACTATGTGGAAAAAAGATTACATAGAAAGTATTTATATGAACTTTGGGTATTACAAAATTTCACATATACCCTTGTACCGTATTGTAGAGGTGTTGTCCCTACACCCCCAACATACCTGTTGATACCCCTAGATGGTTGCCACTTGGTGACCATCCGAATGGTGACTTTCTTTGTTTGGAAAAGAGTTTATTTAAAGGATTTTTATATTTTATTTTATTATTCCATTCCATTTTGACTTTATTTTTTTTAGGGATGGAAAGAAATATTTAAAGAGGTTTATTATTATTATTATTTATTTTTGTTTGATTTTGATTTTTTGTAGCATACCATAATGAGGCACAGAAGGGTCAGGTAAACTCGAGCTTAGCGTAGGAAGGCATTCGCCTTCATGCATAACTTTATCGGGAGGTGACATATTAGGTTGTGGTGTGAGGGTGAAGCCTACTGCATCAAAGATATTTAGGGTATAGGGGTATTTTTATAATTTGATCATACCCAAGGTTATTATTAATACCCTTCTATGTAGCGCAATTTGGAGGTAGCGAAAAGTTCAAGTCGTTGCTCTCGTGGATGTATGCACACTACCAAACCACATAAAATATGTGTGAAGTATTTTGTTTTTCTTCTTTAATTCTTATCACCATTATTGAACGATTCCCAACAATTGGTATCAGAGCATAGGCTACGATGGTTGCGATCTCCCCTACGAACATAGTAAAGTTCAATGGATCCGGAACTTTGGATTATGGTAGAGGAGGGTTAAAGATGTGTTGGTGTAGGAGGGTTTCGTGAAGGCATTGACTGGAAAACAACCAGAAGGAACGAATGACACTTAGTGGAAAGATTCGGAAATGAGAACTATGTTGACTATCAGGATGTGCTTGGTTGATGAGATGATGTACCATGTCATGAATGAGGAATCACCAAACTGTGACGCCCTAACCAAGACCCCCGTGTTAGGAAAAGGTGTCAGCAAACTGAATTATAAAACCGTTAACTTCATTATTCTCTAAACAATTATCTTGAAAATATAAACTTACAAAAATATTTCATATACATACACCGTAGTGGTATTTACAGTGTCATGTACATATATTCTGAGTCTCATTTACTTGTACTTTTAGGTTCACACTGTCTCCAAAGTCTTACATTTACACTTACAAAATCGATTCAAACCTACCTGTGATAGACTTCTACAGTTGTGTTAGCCCTGTTGTATGCGGAATATCACAGACGTCCTCTTCGGTACCTACACGGATAAACACCCATGCTAAGTTTTATAGCTTAGTGGGAATTCATAAATATGGACGACCACTATAACGATTGTCACAATACTTCATAACATTTTATTCATAATACATGTTACTTCTCATATCATTATAATTAAATTACATATTGCATTTCACATCATTTTCATGTTTCTTCATGCCTTTATAACAGTCCAAAAATTTCATCTCATCTTTATGTAATGCCCTCGCGATATTCTAAAGAAGTGGATACGGAAATAACTCAGATGTACCCATACTATCAATGCACGAGACAAGGATCTATAAACTATACTATATCAGAAGGACCCAAACTAGGTCACTTATCTCAAACCGCATGCTACAACATTGTTATCCATATGTGTACGCTATCTATCCAACTACCACTACAAGGCATAATCGCTTTATTATGTTTTCTTGCAACAATATTTTAGGTATCGTAGTGTAACATATTCATATACATGAATAACTATCGATATCATGTATACTATGAGATATTCATTATCAAATAATTTATAAACATTTAACTATATTTTGCACTTTTTCATATAACAAAATTATTCGTATTCTCTTTTAGCTTTCATAACACATGTTATCAAGGATCGACTTACTATGATTCATTATTTCATATAAAAATACATTTATATAGCCTTATGCAAATTTCTCAATTTACAACTAGCCCGAGGTGCCTTCCAAGTCCATTTTCGACTACAATTTTTACCCTATAAACGGGATTGCTAGAGAAAGTGATATTTTGAATCAATATACCCCTATGCCTTAAGTTTCTTATGGTTCAAAAATCATGTCACTTGGACTTTTAATTTGGGAAATATGGTTCAAAGATTTTGAATCGCTTCTGACGCTGAACGTAACTGGAATTGTATCCTCTATATTTGAAAATTTTATAGAATGATGGGAGACATAATTAATTACAATTTCTTCATGAAAGCTGCTTCTCCCATATGTTTAGTTTGTACAAAATTTTAATCACCTCATTTGAACCAAAGATAACTCAAGTTATGATTTAAAACAACTGAATTACTCCGGTCTGTGGACCTGCTCGGAGATGCATTTCAGTGGACATAATTGTTCCCTTATTTTGACTAATTTTCTAGGTCCAATGGGGTCCAAATTTGGATACACTCATTTCAGGAAGATTTGTTCTCATAGAAGTCTAGTGTACTCAGAAATTTAAATAACTCAATTTGGATGAGTGCAACTCAACTTATGGCCTAAATACCAAAACTATTCCGAAAGCCAAAACTATATCAAAACTTAACCATAATTGACCTAAAAATAGAGCCTTACTTTAACGAATTTTCTGGGTCCAAATTTGGATACACTTATTTCAGGGATATTTGTTCTCCTAGAAGTCTAATTTATCCAAAAATTTGAATCACTCAATTTTGACAGTATCTCCCCTAAAACCCAACATTTTCTCTATACAAATCTTTCCTTCATTGAGGACCATAACCAAACCAAACAATTCTATACCAAAGTTCCAAACACATATTTCTCATACATAAATTCTATACATATAATCCATAGTCCTATTCCATACCTTGATTTTTTTTTTTCTTTCTTCTTCTCTTCTTCCTTCTTCTTCTTCTCTTTTTTTCTCTTCTCTCTTTCTCCTTCTTCTCTTTTTCACCGAGTTTGCCCTAACGCCAAAGCCAAAATGAGATATTTTGTAAGACCATGTTTGGTCTTATCCACTTATGGTCAAAAGTCCATTTTTTTGCTATTCGGTCTTCAACTCTCTATTAATTGCAAATGAACTTATTCAAATTCCTACTTTAACATACTATCTTTTCATCTTAGGATTAAAGGTTAGGTCCTTAAATTGGCAATTACCAATTTAACCTTGGCTTTGTATTAACCTTGCTTATCCTTTTTCACATTTAGCACTTAAATTTTTGAAATATAAATTTAACTATATTATACTCTAAACATGTTATAAAACGACTAGGGCATAATTTAAAAGGCAACTCTCCCCCCTTAAAAGAATTTTGTCCTAAATTATTACTCGAACCAAAGAGTCGAGGGCCTCATCAGCGATCCCGGTTCCCAAGTTGCTTCCTCCATACCGTGATGTTGCCAAAGCACCTTTACTAGAGGGACTTGCTTGTTCCGCAATTGCTTTACTTCACGATCAAGAATGGCTTTTAGCTCTTCATCAAAAGTGAAGTCTGGTTGCACTTATATATCTTGTACTGGTAATATGCGCGATTCATCATAACGGTATTTCCTAAGCATAAACACATGGAACACATCATGCAACTTGGCTAACTCTAGAGGGAGTGCCAACTAATACACCATTGGTCTGATTCTCTCCAAAACCTCATATGGGACAATGAACCTCGAACTCAGCTTCCCTTTCTTCCCAAATCTAAGCACCTTCCTTCATGGAGATACCTTTAGGAACACTTTATCACCCACTTCATATTCAATGTCCTTCCTTTTCAAATCGGCATATGACTTTCAAGGGATCAACGTAGCCTTTTTAACCTTGCCGAATAACCTGAACTTTTGCTTCTATATCTTTTACTATGTCTGAACCAATCACTTTATGCTCATTCAATTTTGTCCAACACATAGGAGTTCTACATCTCCAGCCATACAAAGCCTCATATGGTGCCATGTCAATGCTTGATTGATAACTATCATATAGTAAATTCTATCAATGGAATATACCTATCCCAACTTCTAGTAAATTCCATTACACATCCCTGAAGCATATCTTCGAGCACTTGAATTAACCTCTCGGATTGTCCATCTGTCTGCGGGTGGAATGCTGTATTGAAATTAAGCCGAGTTCCCAAGGCTAACTGTAATTCCTTCCAAAACCTCGATGTAAATCGTGGATCTCTATCCGACACAATAGACAACGACACACCATGCAATCGCACAATCTCATCCACATATAGCTCCACTAGTCGATCCATAGAATAGTCAATCCTAACTGGTATAAAATGGGTCGACATTGTGAGCCTATCAACTATCACCCATACAGAATCATGCTTCCTTTGCGTAAGAGGAAGATCAGACACAAAAACCATAGCAATATTATCCCACTTCCACTGTGGAACCGGAATGGGATTTAACAAACCGGATGGTACTTAATGTTCGGGCCTTTACTATTTCGACAAGTCAAACATTCGGGACACATATCACACATCCTTTTCATTCTCCACTAATACATCACAGAAATCCTAATACATCTTGTTACCTCCAAGATGCATGGTAAATACCGTATTAAGAGCTTCATATAGTAACTTTTTCTTCGGCTCATTAGCAATCGCACTAGAGCCGGGTAATCAAAGGGCGGGCTGCCAACAATGTATTAGACTAAATGGCCGCCAAAATCGTCCGAATTTTTCATTGTAATTTAAGACCTCAAACACTTAAAACCTGGGCCGGGTCGGGCCAAATAGCCTGAAGGCAAAATTCGCATACCGGTCAAAGATATCGAAGCCACACCTCCGTCTGATTTTTCGGGTCAATAATTTAACATCTGTACTCGCCCTAGTTCCGTGGACTTGGTTAGCCCATCTGCTCTGGGTCAATTTTACACTTAATGGGCAATCACATAATCTATTCTGGAAATACAAACTTCCATCTTCTTTTACTGAAAAATCAATCTTATCACCATCTCTGACCAATTGTACCTTTTTATGCATCTCTTCATCATTTTTCTGAGCATCTATAATCATTTGCTTTAAAACAGTTTGACTTTAATCGGTTTTAATATAGCTCCATCGATACTAGTCTCTCTCCATTCACTCGTGTTGTATTAACATAGCCGCCATTATCTTCTACTCAAGGTATCCTAAGCACCACATTAGCTTTTCCTGGTGGTAGTCTATTATGCAACCATAATCTTTGAACAACTCCAACCACCTCTGTCTCAAATTGCTCCTTCATACAACAAATATTTAAGACTTTTATGATCTGTATAAATTCTGCATTTTTCACCATATAAGTAATGTTGCCATATCTTTAAAGCAAATACTACTACAGCCAATTCCAAATCATGTGTAGGATTATTTTGTTCATGTAGCTTCAACTGTCTTGATGCATATGCCACAACTTTACCATCTTGCTTTAACACACAACCTAGACCAATTCTTGAAGCATCACTATACAAAGTATACTCTTTACCCGGGGTAGACTGTGTCAATACTGGTGCTTCAACCAGCATTTCCTTCAACTGCTCAAAATTATCTTGACATTTATCTATCCACTCAAATTTTACTCCTTTCCTGAGTAATTTAGTGAGTGATGAAGCTATGACAGAGAGTCCCTTCACAAATCTTCTATAATATCTTGCTAGGCCTAAGAAACTTCTCTCACTTCGCACTTCGTGCGGCTCTAATTCACTACAACTTCAATCTTAGCAGGTCAACTCTATACCCTCAATGTATTAATAACATGGCCTAGGAATGAAACTTCCTTTAGCCAAAAATCACATTTGCTAAGCTTAGCATGAAACTTCTTCTCTCTCAAAGTCTGTAGAACTATTTTCAAATGTTGGTCATGCTCCTGCTCATCTTTGGAATATACCAATATATCATCAATAAAGACCACGACAAACTGATCTAAATAGAGTCGAAACACCCTATTCATCAAATCTATGAATGTTGTCGGTGCATTAGTCAACCCAAATGGCATTACCAAGAACTCATAGTGGCCATATCGAGTTCTGAATGTTGTCTTCGGCACATCGACATCTTTCACTCTTAGCTAATAGTACCCTAATTGCAGGTCTAGCTTTGAGAAGACACTCGCTCCTTTTACATATCAAAGAGATCTTCAATTCTCGCAATGGTATGAGCCACTGTCACCTTATTGATTTGCCGATAATCAATGCACATCCATAGGGTGCCATCTTTCTTTTTCATGAACAAAAAGGTGCACCCTAGGGAGAAACACTAGGTAGGATAAACCCTTTATCCTGAAGCTCTTATAGTTGAATCTTTAGCTCTTTCAACTTAGTTGAGTCAGGCCTCAAGTGTGAGTTGTTCCGGGATAAATCTTAATAGATAAATCCACTTCTTCTTCGTGTGGAATACTGTGTAACTCTTTCTAGAATACATCCGGAAAATTTTTCACAACCAGAATATTTTCCAATTCTATTTGACCTCTTTTAGAGTCAAGCACCAAAGTCAAAAAGGCCTTACATCCTTTTGTCAAGAATCACGGCTTCAGATAGCCGAAATCACATCGACATTGGGACAGAATCTAACATTATTTACTATCACTTCGCATCAATAACATCTAAGCACTCATCAGTTTTATCACAATCAATGATAGCCCGGTGTTTAAACAACCAATCCATTCCCAAAATCAAATCAAATTCATGAAATGATAGAGCAATCAAATCAGCAAAAAATTCCCTATCATGAATAATTATAGGACAATTCTTATACACTCTATTCACATTAACATTGTGCCCTAAAGGACTGGTTACATACATATCATATGATAGCCGCTCCACTATTGTCATCTTATCGAACACATGCTCAATGCATACATATGAATGAGTAGATTCAGGGTCTATTAATGCATGCATTTCAATACCATAAAGAGAAATTATATCAAAGAATTACTTTCGTGCATCCTCGTCCCACGAGCCTTCATATAGCATACGCCATAGCAAGGAAGGCATAGGCACCCACGGCTCTCAACACTATGCCTCCTCATCATCTATGCTGGCTCTGGTCCAGTTGACCTCTACCTCTATCTCAAGCCGATGGTGATGCCGCGGACCTCCCCATCGCTACTTTGAGGATTCCTTTACTATCCCTTGGACTCTTCGGGACAATTCTCGCTTGATAAAAATGTTCACGCTTCCACATCCGGGCACCTCCATCAACACCAGAACCTCAAATGTCGTCGGCGGCAATGAGGGCACCTAGAGTTTTCTCGGTCCACTACACCTTTGCCATTTGAAATATCAGATTTCCTTGTCTTCTTCCCCGTGGCGTAACTCATGTACCGACTCGGGCCGGGACTCTCGGCTTTATTACTCCGGGAGAGGAAGAAGCTCCTCTAGAAAGCTTCCTCTTCTAAAATCTTTCTCTACTACTTGCCTCAAATTTCTCCACTTCCATTGCCGCTTGAACCAAATGATAGAAATTTACTTGTTAGAGTACTGTCACAGGCGCCATATATCTTTTTATGGACTCATTTAGTCCATCCTCAAATCCCACACTAAAATGCTCGGGGCGAGGACTCTATTCAGTGCATTGCTAAGATGGTTGAATTCTTTCTCATATTCCGCCATTGATAAGTTCCTTTGCTTCAGATTCAGGAACTACTTCCACTTGGTCTCCCTATACATATTGCATATATTTTTGCCCCTAAACTTGACAAAAAAACTCCCATGGTATCGATCCGGGAAGCCTCGGACTCCTTAACACTAGCTCCACCAATCATAAGCACTGCCTTGCAATAGAGAAACTACACGTGTCACTCTTTGATCGGGAGGGCATCTCACCTCCGCCACTATTCTTTGCAGCTTTTCCAACCAGAAATCAGCATTATCGAACTCTTCCATGTTTGACCCATGGAATTCCTCAGCCCCATGTATTTTTATCATGTCTATTGGGGCTTTGGGAGTTGTCAATCTTTCCAATACCTGAGTGATGTCCAGAGATATCCTCATAAAGGCTTCATTTGGCTCGATTAGGGCATGACTCACTCGGCATATCTCAAGGATCGGGCGGGGCAACTCCTTGATCTCCTGGGTTAACACTCTCAGTTGCTTCTTCAGCTGAATTCGGATGATGATCCATCTTTACAAAACACAAGGACATCCACATCAGGCCAACACATTACTAAACGCATGCTTTTCTATCATATACTCTATTCCGTAGCGCCTAAACTCTTGGTGCCGATATCACCAACCGTGACGCCCAACCCTAAGACCCTGTTAGGAAAGGGTGTCACAAACTGAACTATAAACCCGTTAACTTATATAATTCTAAACAATTATCTTGAAAATAAACTACAAAATATTTCATATACATACACCGGGAAGGGTATTTACAAAGGTCATGTACATATATTCTGAGTCCCATTTACTTGTACTTTTAGGTTCACACTGTCTCCAAAATCTTGCATTTACACTTACAAAATTGAATCAAACCTACCTGCGATGGACTCCTACAACCGTGGCCGCTCCCATCAGATGTGGAATATCACGGATGTCCTCTTCGTACCTATAATGATGTTAATCTGCTAAGCTTTATAACTTAGTAGGAATTCATAAATATCGATGACCACTATAACGATCGTCACAATACTTCATAACATTTTATTTATAATACATGTTACTTCTCATATTATTATAACTAAATTAAATATTGCATTTCACATCATTTTCATGTTTCACTCCTTTTATAATAGTCCAAAAATTTCATCTCATCTTATGTCATGCCTGCATATTCTAAAAAAGTGGATACGGAAAGAACCGTATAAAACTGGCTGGGTACTCCACCGTACGACAAGGATCTATAAACCGCATCAGATATTGTATGACCCAAACAGGGCCACTGTAATTATCCAAACGGGATCCATGTCATCGACCCAAACGGGGTCACTCTATCTGTAAATTGTATGTTGCAGCAGTGTTATCCCTATAGGCATGCCTATCTATCCAACTACCCGGTCATAAGTAAACAATCAGTTTTATTATGTTTTCTTAACAATCTTTTAGGTATCAGAAAAACATATCTCATATTCATAAATAACTACTGATATCATGTATACTTATGAGATATTCATTATCAAATAATCTCTTATAAACATTTAACTGTACTTTGCACTTTTTCATATAACAAAATTATACGTGTGTTCTCTTTGGCTTTCATAACATATGATATCATGATCAAATTACTATTATGCATTATTTCATATAAAAATACATTCGTATAGCCTTTATGCAATTTCAATTTCCATAACCAATTCTGCCTGAAAAATTCGAGGTAGCTCTTAAGTCCATTTTCGACTACAATTTTGACCCTGTAAACGGGATTGTTAGAGAAAGTGATCTTCTAACTTAATATACCCCTATGTCTTAAGTTTGTTATGGTTCAAAAATCATGTCATTTGGACTTTTAATTTGGAAAATATGGTCTAAACATTCCAAACTGCTCCTAGACAGTTTCCAGGAACAGAATATGGAATTGTGTCTTATATTTGAAAATTTTATGGGAATGATAGAGACATAATTTGACCATAATTTCTTCATGAAAGTTGTTCTCCCAGATGTCTAGTTTGTACAGAAATTTTAATCACCTCATTTGGACTAGTATAACTCAAGTTATGATTTAAACAACCGGAATTACTCTAGTTCAAGGGACTGTTCTGAGACATAATTCAGTGATACTTCATTTACTAATTTTCTCGTATCTAATGCAAACCAAATTGATAGACCTATTCTGGGCTGAAATTTGCTTCCCAAGTTTCAAGTTACCCACAAATTTAAATAACACAATTTGGATCAGTGAAACTCAACTTATGGCCTAAATACCAAAACTGTTCTAAAACCCAAAACTGTATCAGAACTGAACCAAAATTGACCCGAAAATAGAGCCTCACTTTGACGAATTTTCTTGGTCCAAATTTAGATACACTTATTTTAGGGATATTTGTTGTCCTAAGTCTAGTTAACTCAGAAATTTTAATCACTCAATTTTGATGAGTGATGGCTAAATTATGGCCAAGACAAAAAACGTGGGTTTTGGAAAAATTTTGATTACATTTCCCTTAAAACCTAACATTTTCTTTATACAAAATTTTCCTACATAGAGGACCACAACCAAACCAAACAATTCTATACCAAAGTTCCAAACACATATTTTCCATACACAAATTCTATATATATAATCCATAGTCCTATTCTATAGTCCTATTTCATAGTTCTATTCCATACCTTGATTTTTTTTTCTTCTTCTTCTTTCTTCTTCTTTCTTCTTCTTTCTTCTTCTTCTTCTCTTTTTTTCTTTTCTTTCTTTCTCCTTCTTCTCTTCACACCGAGCTCGTCTAACCCCAGCCCAAATGGTATTTCAGAAGCACCATGTTTGGTCTTATTCACTTATGGTCAAAAGTCATTTTTTTGCTATTTGGTCCTTCAACTCTCTATTATTTGCAAATGAACTTATTCAAATTCCTACTTTAACATACAATCTTTTCATCTTATGACACTTAGGTCCTTAATTGGAAAATTACCAATTTAACCTTGGCTTTTGTATTAATCCCAGTTTTATCCTTTTTCACATTTAGCATTTAAATTTTTGAAAAATACAAATTTAACTTATATTATACCCTAAACATGTTATAAAATGACTAGGGCATAATTTGGGGTGTTACACTCCGACAAAAATTTGGTTGAAGTTGGAGAGTCGGTACATTTCAAAGTCATTGACGAACAAGCTACTTTTTAAGAAGATGTCGTATGGTCTAAAGATGGTAGAGGGGTCAGCACTTGATCAACACATAAATGTGTTTAATCATATCATTAGTGATCTGAATCGAGTTGATGTGAAGTTCGAAGAGGAAGACATGGCGCTTGATTTTACGAATTCTGCAGGAGTCTTATGACAATCACGGTTATAAGCGACCCCGAGCGTCAGGCCAGTTGGTGAGTTGGTCGAAACGGGGATGCTCGTTCTATTCTTTTATTTACCGTTTTATTTTAATTCTTTTCAAAAATATCCGACTTGAATCCCCAGGCGAGCTCGAATGGCGGTCAGGGTGGAGCCCGATTTACTCGATATTTTTATTTATGTTATCAAAACGTTTTATTTACGTCATTTCATTTCATTTCAAAATTCTCCTTTATGCGAAAGCATTTTCAAATGGTAGGCCCATAAAAATTTACATTTTATACAAACACATTTACATTAAGGCATTTCATGCCCTTACAAAATGATATACAAAACATTAGTTCAGAGTTCAACTCTTTTGTTTACAAAATGTCACATGTTCAAAAAGAAATGATATGAATATGGTGAGGTATATACTTATACGCCACAACTTTGTCTATGACTCTGCGCTTCTTGTTCTTGGCCTTCTTTCCTGTTCACTCGATACCTAGGCATAGTTAAAGAAACAAACTACACGCTAAGCATTTTCATGCTTAGGGGTTCTATATAGTTCTCTATCTAATACAACATGCTTTTCATTCTATTTCAATGGTTAATGCATAAACAATGCATATGCTTATACATTTGTACATACTTTCATTTACAAACATGCATTTTCAATGCAACATTTCTTTCACAATTCATTTCATGAGATTTAAGCATATACTCATAAAGATGTATTTGGTTTACAATCTCATTTTCACTCGTCAAGTTTGTTATGTCACCTTGACTATTCAATTCATTTTCACGACGGATTCCGCTTGGTGAATTCCGTCTTGTTTTTTTCATTCGATAATGTGCTTACACATTTAGCAATTTCAGTTCATCATCATGACGGATGTCAATTGGTGCATCCCGCCAAGTGAGTCATTTAATAAATGTCATATACCATCATGACGGATGTCGATTGGTGCATCCCACCAAGTGAGACATTTAACAATATAATTCTTCCATCATGGCGGATGCCGATTGGTGCATCCCGCCAAGTGGGTCATTAATAATTCACTTCGATTCGTTATGTCACATTATGACAGTATCATTTACAATTCAAATAAATGCACACAAGCAAATATTTGACAATTCATCACAATTTCTCATTTCAAAACATTATACGATTTCAGATTACCATTCAATTGACGTATGCATATTCCATACAATCATTTCACATTAGCATAGTAACTATCAATACATTGGTAGTAAGGATAGAGATTCAATGAACAAACAAAACAGAGAATAGAGAACAAACCAATTTATCGATCTTTTGTCTCTTTAGATTCCAATCCTAGGTCGGTTGTCGTCTTCACTCGTACCTATTCAATTACAATACCTCCACTCTTAGTGGTTAAACAAATAATCATAATAAACGAATATCGCCAAGGCTTTCGCTTCACCTCGGCGGCGAGGTACGATATGTTTTTCACTTGGTTTCATTCTTATTTGAACCCCCATTAATCATTAGTTAGGGTCCCTAAACAATCGATGCAATCGAATACAGACTTAATCTGCAAAATATAAAAAAATAGGTTGCAGGAAGTGCTGGTACTAGATTACTTGATCGGGTACTGCTATCGGTCCCACACTGCCAATGAGTACTGATACCACATTAAGTGGTACCGGTACCACTAGAGGCTGATTAATGCCCAAAAAGTGCAATTTTGAACCCTATATTAGATAGGTTTTGAGTGCTTTTTGCGCATTAATCATGTCATTTATGAACACCGAAGTGTTCTAGTCTTCAAAACACTTATGCCATTTGTAGAGGTATTTTTGGTTGTTTTGTAGGTATTTGTGCACTCTTTGGAGTTCAATTTCAATACAAAGGATGAATCATGAAGTTGGAATTCGTCTCAAACATCAACCAAATTTCTAGAATCAATGAGAAAAACCAAGGCAAAGTGAAGAAAATCGATGCGCTTGAAGGCAGAGGCAAGAGCAGTGAACCTGCAAATTTTCGCTAAACTCGCAAAATTCTGCTTAAACTTGCGAAAATTTCGTGTTTAGCTAAATATTTCGCAGAAGTTCAAATAAAATGCCAATTTCGCTTAGACCACCCAGTTTCGCTTAGGCATTACTTTTAGCTTAAAATTCTATTTTCGCTTATCATCTGTACTACTTAAGCTAGCGAATTTCATGGTTAGCGAAATTTCATAGCTGAATTTAAATTATTCGGCTCTAGCTTAAATTTTCCATTTTCGCTATTATTCTGGTGATTTCCGCTAGCTAGCGAAATTCCTTTTCCAAATTTCAGCGAAATTTAACGCCCCAATTGTTTTGTAATTAATGCCAAACCGGCTCCAAACTTGGTGTATTACTTAATTGTCCTATAACTTAGCCAATTTTATAGGGTTTTTGGTATTTTCATACCTTGAGGAGGCCTATATAAGCCCCTCTTGTTTTAAACTATAACATATTTGGAACAATTTCAAGTGAGAGAAGATATATTTTTGTAAGTTTTCTTACTTTGTAACAAAGTCTTTTATTTTAGGTTTTGCTTTCCTTCTTCTCTTCTCCTCTTCCTTTACTTTCGCCACACTTTCCTTGAGGATGGACAACTCAAGAGATGCTTGGCTGCTCTCCTTTCTTTGAAGAGGAAGGAGCTACTTGGTGGTGGGGCATATGCATGTTTGCCCCCTCAGAGACTAAAAGCTACAGAGCGTATTTATACTCTTATATTCTCAAACATAGTTGCATAAATATCAATGTTATTGATTTGGCCAATACTCTCCATGCTTTAGGATCCAGCACATTCCGTGAAGAGAGGTACTCATTCTTTAGATGGTCTTTACGACTCGAGATAATATTTACATGTTGTGGTTCTTCAATTAGTGGCAAATAACATTTATCAAGTTATTTTGCCAATACTTCCATGCTTTAGGATACAAAGTACGTGTGAGAGTGCACTGTTCTTTAGATGGTCTTTACGAGCCTCTCGAAATGATAATTTAATGTTAGGTTTTAAAATGTGGGCCATAATCGCACGCTACCTCGTATTGACTCAAATAGAGTTTCGTCACTGGGTGAGGCTCATAGTTAAATATAGATCCGGTTATGCCATGGACTATAGGTTGCATGTCATAATGCGAGTGGATAAAACCCGAGACACTTGTTTCGTTCTAATCTCAAGCGTTAGTGACCTAAATCTTCAAAGTTAACTTTTTCACCTTTACTTTCAGTTTGATAATCACGCTTTCTCAAACCATTCCCACCGCTTTTGAAACAGCAATCTAAAGAGTCACAAATAGAAAGCCTTACCTTCGTGCACCGATGCAAAACCATTTTTAGGATGAAAACCCATCCCCGTGTTCACCCTGTGACCACTATAATCGTAGCAGCTTGACTACGGCGTAGCAGGAACTTAGGTGTATATAAATTTTGTTGATTTTATCTCAACCCATCGCTGCACGAATCAAATGGCGCCGTCGGAACGAACTGTGTCACTCCGCGTGACAAAGGGAATACTTACCACTATTCCTACCGCGTGACAGTAGTAGGAACTGTGTGATTAATGCCCAAAAAGTGCAATTTTGAACCCTATATTAAATAGGTTTTGAGTGCTTTTTGCGCATTAATCATGTCATTTATACCAATTGAAGTGTTCTAGTCTTCTTAGTAACACTTATGCCATTTAGAGGGTATTTTTGGTTGTTTTGTAGGTATTTGTGCACTCTTGGAGTTCAATTTCAATACAGAGGATGAATCATGAAGTTGGAATTCAAGTCTCAGCCATCAACCAGCCCTAGAATCAATGAGAAAACCAAGGCAAAGTGAAGAAAATTGGATGCAGTTGAAGGCAGGAGGCAAGAGTGTGAACCCGTAAATTTTCGCTTAACCGGCTGAAATTTCGGCTAGAACTTGAGAAAATTTCTGCAGTTTAGCGAAATATTTCAAGTTCGTTTAAAATGCCAATTTCGCTAGACCACTCCCGCTCGCTAGGGCACCATTTTTAGTTTAAATTCCTATTTTCGCTAATTACCTAAAAATTTCAAGAGTTAGCTTAAATTTCGCTTAGCTAGCTTAAATTCATCTCGGCACTAGCGAAATTTTCCATTACATTTCAGATTTCTCAAGTACTAGCGAAATTCTTCACTTAGCGAAATTTAATGCCTCACATGTTTTGTAATTAATGTCAAACCGCTCCAAACTTGGTGTGTATTACTTAATCATTCTATAACTTAGCCAATTTTATAGGGTTTTTGGTATTTTCATACCTTGAGGAGGCCTATATAAGCCCCTCTTGTTTTGTAACCTAAGTAATATATTTTGGAACAATTTTGGCGAGGAGAAGATATTTTGTGCTCATTTTGTAAATAAAGTCTTATTTTAGGTTTTGCTTTCCTCTCTTCTCTCTCCTCTCTTCTCTACTGGGTTGCCAAACACCCCCTCGAGGATGACAACTCAAGATGTCGCTGCCCTCTTTCTTTGAAGAGGAAGGAGCTAGCTTGGTGGTGGGCAGCATACACATCCTGTACCTTAAAAGTAGTGATTACGGCCCTTATATTCTCAAAACATAGCTTGCATAACATTGAATGTTATCGATTCGCTAATACTCTATGCTTTAGGATCCAATATTCAAAGGAGAGAGGTACTGTGATTCTTTAGATGGTCTTTACGAGCCTTTGAGATAATATTTACATGTTAGGGTTCTTCAAATTAGGGTTAAATAACATTTATCACATACTTTGCCTAATACTCTGATGCTTGCAGATACAAATAAGACAGCAGACAGACTGTTGTTCTTTAGATGGTCTTCTAATGGCCTCCAAATGATAATTTAATGTTGGCCTTAAAAGGGGCCATAACTCGCATGCTACCCAGAAGACTCAAATAGAGTTGCTTCACGGGGTGAGGTTTGCTAGTTAATATAGGATCCTGTTATGCCATGGACTATAAAGCTGTATGTCATAACGCTTATGACAAAACCCCACACACTGTTTGTCCTAACTTGCTGGGTTAAGACCTAAATCTTCAAAGTTAACTTTTCACCTTTACGCTTTACAATATCGGCCAAACCATTCCCATCGCTTTTGAAACAATAAAACCTAAAAAGTCCAAATAGAAAGCCTACCTTCATGCACTTATGCAAACCATTTTGGGGATGAAAACCCATCCTCAAGTTCCCATCTAGAATCACTACATCAAGTAAAGAGTCGACTACTTGTGCAGAGTAGGAACTTAGGTGTATATAAATTTTTGTTGATTTTAGCTCACCACCGTGGCACTTAATCAAAATGGCGCTGCTTGCCGGATGGTGCCAAACTACTTAATGGCAGTTGAAGGTACTATGGATCAACATCACAATGTAAGGTAACCTTTTACTCTTTTTGCAAAGGCAGAATCACTGTGTTTCAAAGACTTACAAGAATCGTACCGTCAGCTTTTCATTCAGCTTAGTTTTAATTTTTGTTATTTAATTTTAATCTTTTGCAAGCTCTGAAGGTTTTTTATTGTTCTAAATTATGTAATGTGTGTTTATAACAAAGGATAGAGACACGTAGATTGTGATGAGGATAGGTACACAACTCGACCTACTAGTGAGGTTAGTGTACTAACCGATACCATGGATCCCATACCCGAGGAACAACAGAGGCCAACCGAACCTCCCATGAATCCAAATGCCTATAGGAACCATGAGGGACTGATCCCCACCCTCCTAGAGCAGCTCAACATCCTCAGATCATTCCTCCCGCCTAAGATGGTGCTGAGGCTATTTGGTACCTCTACTCCCACATATCATGGTATGGAAAATGAAAATCCATACACTCATTAGGATTTTGAGGAGGTTTGTACTCACTTCAAGGAACTGATGATGGACATGGATTTGCTGAAGCAAAGGCATTTGCATTGACTCTGAAAGGACAATACAAGATATGGCTCAACTCATTGAGCCTAGAACCATTAGAATCAATGAGTCAAGAAAGGTACCCCGAAGAAGTTCTTCAAAGGCTCATAAAACCAATAATTTGAAAAGACAACCTACACTTTTGCAAATTTCATGATGCGAGATTTTACCATTTGTCAGAGCATTTATGAAACCACGCATGCCCACATCACGGGTTTGATACTGATGTTGGTGAACCACTTCTATGGTGGTATGTCTCGCCATGAGGCAATTCTTAGAAACCATGTGTGGGGAGACTTTGCCAAACATACCGATGAAGCCATGGATTTTAAATTACGTGGCTGGAAACTTCTAAGGGTCAGATGAACCTAACCTCAGAGAACTGATGATGAGACCCACCAAATAACCAAAGGTGGGATGTATGCACGGCCCGAAGAAAGAGATGAGAGCTTGATTTAACCTCTAGCTAGGAAAGTGATAACCCTGAAGCAAACAGCTCAAGAGGTGGCAGCGCAAGATCGAAATCCGCTCTCAAATTAAACTTGCACCACCCCCCCAACCCCCTGCAGCATCCGTGAGAACCATGTGCCAGCGTCCCACAAAGTGAAGGATTTGATAAACAATGCAACATCAGAGGGACAATCTGGCCACAACAATCCACGCTCCATATGGAAATCACCCACTGAGGAATCAACCCTCCTAACCTTGCATGGAGACCTAACCCCCCTGCTTATGTACCCCCAGGAGCCAAACCTCAGTTTGGTTCCCCCTCACAACCACAACAGCCACCATCCTCATCTCCCTCGTGAGCAAGTAAGCCATTTTGAATTTGAGTAAGGTGGTAGGCAAACTTTGTTGAGGAACAAAAGGAATCAATGTGCAACTCGGCACAAAGAATTTGACTTAGAGAATACATCGAACAAAAGAATAGACGGCTTGAGAGCAATCTCAACCGTAAAAATTGACAACCTACAAGATTCAATCACCAAGATCAACAAGTTGTCGGAGGCACAAGAAAGAGGAGGTTCCCTTCACAAACAGTTCCCAAACCCTAAAGGAATTTATGAGGTAGGATTATCCAACAATCAGAATGGATGAGGTTAAGGCCAGCAATCACCCCGAGAAGTGGAAAAGAGGTCGATCAACTCCATGCCAAAGTCCGCTGAAGAATCCAAGCAGAGAAGAATTGCGCCTGAGCATATTCTCCTAAAGGAGGATTCAATCAAATACCGCACACCACCTCCATTTGCCAAGCACTTAGAGGAAAGAAGAAGGCATCTCAAAGAAGGTGCATTTTGGGAGGTCTTGGCGCGTAAAGGTTAATATACCTTTAATTGACCTAATCAAACAAGTCCTCGCTATGCAAAATTTTGAAAGATCTTTGCACAATCAAGAAGGGACAGGCATTGAGAAGAAAGCATTTCTCACCGAACATAATGCTGCCATAATCCAAAGCAAATACCTCAAATACAAAGATCTCGGATCTTCCAGCCACTTCGCCAATATTGGTGGGAATTGCATAGAAAAGTCCTTGTTGATGAGCCAAAGGTGAACCTAATGCCGTCGTATTCAAGATAAGCTGCCAGCTAGGTCTTAGGTGAACTTAAACCTACCAACATCACACTCCTCATTGGCCGATAGATCTGAAAATCCCTAAGGATAGTCAGAGGATGTCTTAGTGAAGATAGACATATTCTACTACCCAAGAGGATTTTGTGGTACTTTGACACTCGAACCACCATAGTGAACCCAATCATGTACCAATCATCTTAGGAAGACCATTTCGCCACTCGCTAATGCAATAATAATTGCCGGAATGGAGTCATGCAATTAACTTTTGGTAACATGACCATGAGTTGAACATCTTTCATTTGAACAACAAACATGAGCTAGAACAAAAATCAAATTTCAATAGTTACTTCAATTGATCGTTGTGCAGAAAACACAAAGGTCCAGAAATGCAAGGAGTAATTACCCATGGATGAAGATATATTGGTCTTGCCATCAACACTCCACGCAAACCACCGCTTCAATCTAACATCCGCCACCGAGGAGCGTATCAACAATCGGGCACCCAAACCATGGAATTAGCTCAGTAATCACAGGGTTGAGGAGATTATCCTCCTCCCCAAGTAATTTTGGGTATATTGAACTGTTTGGTGTTCCTAAAAACCAAATTGCGCTTCAACAATTTTTGTTTTTATTTTAATTTAGTCAATTTCCATGTTTAGCTATTTTTAGTATGTTACTTAATTTAGCTTTCCATTTTATGTTGGTAAGTATTTCTATTATCTTATATTAAATTATTATTAGATATATTCTATTTCCTAATTTTAATTTAATTTTTACTTTTAGTAATATATTAATTTTCATTCTAATCCTCGAAAATTCAATTGTGTGTGGTAATTAGGTGTGAGCCAAATTCATTAAAATAGAGAAAATTGGCAGGAATGACCCTTCTACCATTGCTATAAGCTTATATAAACAGGGGAGGGGCTAGTCTAGAATGCCACTTCACATTCTCCTCCCAGCCAACCGAGCCCCAACAAGCCTCCCCAGTCCCAGCCTCTCCCACACACACCCCCGCCTGAGCTCCACCAGAGTTCCGTGTCTCGCAAGACTGAGCCGCACTCGCACCCTGTGCTTTGCCTGACTGAGTTTCTAGTATAGCCATCCTCGGTCACGCACGCACCAGCCCTGACCGAGCCCCGCTGAGCCCCCTCCACGCCACAAGACGAGCCCGATTATCACCGTCTCACCCGAGCCTTCACCGGCCAGATACCCGTGCTCCCTGGCTCACCCAGGCCCGTCTCCAGTGATCGCTATCTAGCCTTGTTTGGCTATCCCGCAGCCGGCTCTGCCACATCCAAAGGGGAGCCTTAGTTATCGCAGCCCGCCTTCGCAGTGATCTCGCCTACCTTCCAGAGCCTCCGTCGTACATGTGCAGCCCCGCCTATATTTCCAAGAGTCGAGCCTTTCCAGTTTTATTTGATTTCCGCCATGGTTCGTACTACATGTCCCGCTTCTGGCCGTGGGTTAGATTCAAGAGACGCCCGAGAGAGGCCTCACCCCTGGCCCCAGCCTAAAGTGACCATCACCATCGGGACGGATGGGACCTGCCCCATCACCCGTGCCCTGAGGAGAGTTAGGAGGGCCCACTCTCCAAGCCGGCCCGCACATCTGGCCCAGCATCATCTTCTGCCTCCCCTGGTCACTAGTCGACCGCCCACCGAGGAGACTTCATCACTACCAAGGCTCGCCTCGAGGATTCTGAGGCCACTGTCAGGAACCCCATTCCGGAATGCAACCTTCAGACCGCTCCATCAGAGTCGTACCACGACGGCCCCCGCACCGAGGGCCGACCCCAGATACCGGAGTCTATGAGGTCGATCGAGGAGTATTCACTCCTACCTTCATGACTCCTGCCAGCATTATCCGAGAGTAAGGCTGCCAGCCTCTACACTCCATGACATCCAGGGAGGAGACAACCCACATGAGCTTCGGGCCAAAGATCGATGACCACCTTGTACTTAGAGCAGCCGACATTTTCTCAAGAAAGATTGGGCTTGCGTGATACCGCGCGCAATGCCGAGGGGTTACAGAGATCAGCTCCACTCGCTCACAGGAGATGGTCCAGCACCGGCCGCAGACACACGTTGGTCCAAAGAGATTCACAGAGGCAACTCCCGCCTCGATGTCGAGACCACCTATCTCCGCACGAGCTTATTCTCCCGCAAAGATTATGTGCGTATGGTGGAGCTATTTCCGGGAGGCTCTTACACTGATCTCTGGGATTTTGGTTCACCTCCGAAATGGGTGGATACCCCTTGCATTTTGAGGAGAAGGTCCATCGGAAGGACCTGGCCCGAGCAGAGAGCATTCCATTACTGATGCCGAGACTACTCTCCAGGGTTCTCGAGCATATGGGCTTTCCAGAGGAGCCCAGGATTGAGATGAGGGTCCGATGCCCCTTGGTCATGTCAGTAGAGCGGGTGATGACTATGCCCGTCTCTTTCCACATACGACCACAGGACCAGGAGGAGGTACCGGGTCAGGAGGTTGAGGACCACCACACGTGATGATATGCCCGCCCCCGAGCCCACGAGGTACAGGACTCCATTCCGTATCGGCTCACCTCCATCTCCTCCACACTACATCAAGAATACAGCAGTATACTCCCGGCCTCTATTCAGCACATCATTCACCGGAGTACATCCATGCTAGCTCGAGAGAGATAGCCGGTGTGATGGATGCCATCTGCTCACTTGCAATACACAGCCGCCCAGATCGAGGTCGTCTGCCATTCTATGTCGACACGCATTATGACCCATCCGGGTCTTCCTCATGTTCCTATCGCCGAGGAGCCCACCACCGATGCAAACTATTGATGTTCGTCGCAAAGAAGAAAGGAAGGGTAGCTGCACCCACCACCACCACAAACAGCGAGTGTGGTTAGGTTTCTTGATTTTTGTATAGTTACTAGCTTTATCAACCGCCTACTAATTTCGATTAGCATTTATGTATTGCAGCCAGTAGGCAAGGATATTTTGTGTTTAGCTTTTGTATTCCCAGATAGCCATTTTGGCTATATCAAAAGCTATGCAAAATTTATATATACGCCTGTACATATCAAGCCAGGCTCTCCACTATGTTTAAATGTGTTTTCTTTTCAATCGAATAAAATTGAATCAAGTACAATCGACAATTGAATCGGCTTCATGTTGGAAAAATTGAATCACTATTTGTCACCTCTATGTTGTAACAATCATGCTTGAAACAATTTTGGTCACTTACCGCTCCAGCTCAACTCTAAACTTCTCCCTTATGCTAATTCACACACGCACCTGCATTATTTCCAATAGGTTGTGAATTTCGTTTCGTCTTTCGCTTTGCATAGCCCGCCTTGCCGCATTGGCAACCTAGGTTTGTGTTACTCCATACTTAAAGACCAATGTTGCCCCCAAAAGAAAAAGAAAAGAAAAAGCAAAAAGAAAAAGAAAAGAAAAGAAGAAAAAGAAAACAAAGTCATGAAGCTTTGTCTTGAAACCTGAAAGATCATCCTCGAGTATATATTAAAGCTCAAAACCCGATGCCCTATGCCTTAATTGGTTCGAGTCATCGACGAAAAGCCATTACATGGGTGGATAGGTGAAGTTTAATGATTCTCAAGTGTGCTTAATTTTCAAGTCATCTTAGTCCAGAAGCCTTTGGGAGCAAGGGTCAAGTGATCCTTTCGCTTGATGCCCTAAACCTTTAGCTGGTTGGGAGTCATCAGGACCCGCTACACCCGACTTTGGTGAAGTCGAATTTTAAGCATTGCATCCTACAATATAGTTGTAAAAGAAAGAAGTGCGTAACTATCCTTATCTAGGTCACTCAATGCCTTAAGGCCATGTCGTGTTGTTAGGTCGGGGGAGGGAGACAAATTTTGCAATTTATTGGCTTAACTGCTACAAAAAGAACCATTAGACTTAGGTGGGAAATTCAAGTCGTAGAATCATGGAACCAATTTTGACCTGAAATGGTTCTTGTATGGTTTTGATTCTTTCATATCGGTTTTCAAATTTGATTTCAATTTTTCAGTTTAAGGTATTGTTTATATTACATAAACCTTTTTGAATAATAACCTTTTTGAAAATCACCATATGCATCTCCTTTATTTTGCATCGCTAAGGGACTAGCAACGTCGTTGGGGGTGATTAATGCCCAAAAGTGCAATTTTGAACCCTATATTAGATAGGTTTTGAGTGTTTTTTAAGACAATCATGTCATTATCAATGAAGTGTTCTAGTCTTTAGCAACACTTATGCCATTTAGAGGGTATTTTTGGTTGTTTTGTAGGTATTTGTGAACTCTGAGTTCACTTCGTCACAAAGGATGAATCATGAAGTTGGAATTCAAGTCTCACCATCAACCAAAACTCTAGAATCAATGAGAAACCAAGGGGCAAAGTGAAGAAAATTGATGCAATGAATATGTGAGGCAAGAGTTAGAACCTTAAATTTTCTAAACCTCATAGGTTTCAACTTACAAAATTATAGTTTAGCAAAATATTTCGCAAAGTCTGTTTAAAATGCCAAATTTCGCTTGCACTACCCTGGCCAATAGGGCACCATTTTCTTTAGCTTAAAATTCTATTTTCGCTTACACGAAAAGGTTAAGCTAGCTTAAATTTAGCTAGCGAAATTTCTCGCTTAGCTAGCGAACACTCGGCTCTAGCGAATTTCTGCATTCACATTTCAGATTTCATTAATAGGCGTAAATTCTTCACTTAGCTAAATTTAATGCCTCACATAGTTTTGTAATTAATGCCAAACCGCTCCAAACTTGTGTATTACTTAATTGTCCTATAACTTTAGCCAATTTTATAGGGTTTTTGGTATTTTCTATAATTCCTTTGAGTGAGGCCTTATATAAGCCCCTCTGTTTTGTAAACCTAAGTAACATATTTTGAACAATTTTTGGCGAGGAGAAGATATTTCAGAAGTTTTCATTTTTGTAACAAAGTCTCATTTTAGGTTTTGCTTTCCTCTCTTCTCTCTCCTCTTCCTTACTTTCATTCAAACCCCCTCTCGATGATGACAACTCAAGAGATGCCACTAAGCCTCCTTTCTTTGAAGAGGAAGGAGCTAGCTTGGTGGTGGGGCATATGCATGTTGTCCTCTTGTACTAAAAGCTGCAGTGTATTTATGGCCTTATATTCTCAAACATAGTTGCATAACATTGAATGTTATTGATTTGGCCAATACTTCCATGCTTTAGATCCAAAGGTACATCTCAAGCAGAGAGAGGTACTGTGATTCTTTAGATGGTCTCTTACGAGCCTCAGATAATATTTACATGTTAGTGGTTCTTCAAATTGTGGTTAAATAACATTTAATGCTATTATTTCGCCAATACTCTCCATGTTTTTAGGATACAAAGGTACAGTGAGAAATGCAATCGTTGTTCTTTAGATGGTCTTACGAGCCTCCTCGAAATGATAATCTTAATGTTAGGGTTTTAAAAGGGGCCATAATCGCATAAGCACCAGACACTAAATAGAGCTGCCTACGGTGAGGTTTGCTAGTTAACATAGATCTGCTATGCCATGGACTATAGGTCGCATGTCATAACGCGAGGATAAACCCGAGGATTACTTGTTTGCCCTAACTGCCAAGTTAGTGACCTAAATCTTAACTTTTTCACCTTTACTTTCGCTACACCATCAGTTTTCAAACCATTCCCACCTGCTTTTGAAACACAAATCCAAAAGTCCAAATAGAAAGCCTTACCTTCGTGCACTTATGCAAACCATTTTAGGATGAAAACCCATCCCCTGTGTTCGACTTAGACCACTATATCAAAGAGCTTGACTACGGCGTGAGAACTTAGGGTGTATATAAATTTTGTTGATTTAGCTCAAATTTCATCGTGGGCACGAATTAGAGGCACCATGGGTACCGGTACCACTTTTTGGTACTAGTACCAATACGCGATTTTTGCCTAGAAAATGTCGGATTTTGGCATTTTCACCCATTTTTCTTCAATAAACCTCCTCTAACTCATCCCATGTCAAAAATCCACCATGGAATCCACCCAAAACAACTCCAAAAGTGGTTTAGAATCAATGAAAACCTCTTCTCTTAATTTAAGCCTTTTCCCCCAAAATCAAAATCATAAAATATGAAGTTAGGGTTTTGTTTTCTTACCTTGAATCTCTTCAAATCTTCCCTTCCATGTTACTTGGTCTCTTAGAAGCAAGAAAGGGGAAACAATCCCACCAAAATCACTCCTTCTAGCACACCCTAGCTTTCTCCTTTTTCTCCTCTCTTCTCTCCCCAAAAACGTGATTTACTCTAAATGAGCTCCTTAGACCACTTTGGTCTTTTAAATCCCCTTTAAGTGTAAGGCCTTGTTTGGCCTACACACCCATTTCTCATTTATCGCCTACTAGAGAGAGAGCAGATCAGTATGCTTATGAGGAGATTACAACCCAAGTATGCCAAACATTTGATGGGTTTTCTGCAAATAGATATTGGGGCATTGATTGAGGCACTATATGGTATTGAGGAGGATATTTCTAGAGGACTATGGTCTGCTTCTTCCCTTTCTGACTCCAAGGGGAAGAAGCAACTTAGAGGACAAAGATATGGAGATGTTAGCACCATTAGAGTATTGTTGGGTCGAGACCATTCAGGTGACCTGTGGTCTTAACATATATACTGTAACACCCCAAAATATACCCTAGTAGTTTTCGGACTTGTGTAGGGTATATTATAAGCTAAATAGAATTTTTTAAATAACTGAGAAACTCCTAAAGTTTACAAGATACAAGGCAATCTTGTAATTTTGCAAAAGATATGAAAGTCATAAAAGAGGAAGATGTGGGGTTAAACTAGAATATGCATAAGTTGAATTTCAAAAGGGAAGAATTCATGGCCAAATTGTAATTAGAGGAAGTTAACCCAAAATGGGTTTATTTGGAGGGCCGCATGGCCTTAAGAAATCCATGATTTAAGACCAAATTGGTCTCCAAAAGAGGGCAAATCGTGAAGGGAGAGAAGAGAAGGAAAAGAGAGAAGAAGAGAAGAAGAATAAGATGGAGGAGATCAAGCAAGCCAAGGTATGAAACTCACCTTGATTATGAATCCTATAAGATCGGCATGGATCTACTGGTAGGATTATTGTCCCTAAACATGGGGTTTTGCTAGGGTTTCATCTAACTCAAAATTTATGTCAAGTAAGGTGGGTAAAACCCTACATGGCACTAGATGAGTATGAATCCTTCCTTTGTGATGGATTCATGGTTTAATTATAAGAAATTGAGTTAGGTTTAGGAACAAACCCTAACAAATCTTGGTACTTGCGTGTATATGGGTGTAATCCATATTAGAATTATATTGGGAGAGATTTATGAAAGGTTTTGAAAGAAGATAAGAATTGAAAGATGATTTCCAGTATAATTCGAGGTCACAAGATGTATCGAAATGATTATGAAGTATAGATTTGGTCTGGGGATGGAAAAGTGCATGAAAATGGGAGAAATCACATATTCTCGGGCACTTTTGGGACTCCTACCGGTAGAAGCTGAACTTGTACCGGTAGAACTGTCTGGTCATTTTTGGCCAGTAGTCCCACCTAAGAGTAAACTTAGGTTCACGGCATAACCGCTACTCTGCTTCCAGCCGACCAGTTTTCGTAATCTAGCCATAACTAACTTGCCTATTTCTTATCCGATTTGAGTGATTCAAGTGGCTACGTAAACTAGACTTCAAGGAGAATAAAACCTATTTTATAAGTATCTCCAAATTCTGACTCTAGATAGCTTAAAAATTCACTCAAAGTGGGGCTATGTGCAAGCCTACTCCATCCGATAAGTCCCAGATTCAGATAAGTCCTCAGAAGACTACGTACCTGTCTGGATAAGTCCCATATTTGTATAAGTCCTGTAGTACCTACTGGTATTTAGTGCACTGATAAGTCCCAGATTCAATAAGTCCTTTAGTACCTACGGTACTCCTGCCCCCCCGATAAGTCCCGATTCGATAAGTCTTGTTTCGAATAAGTCCCGAGTACCTATGGGTACTCCTGCCTTCAGAGGGTTATGTAAGATCACGGGTACTCCAAAGATTCGGCAAGTTCCGCTTTCGATTAACTCCCAGACTAATAAGTTCTCATTCCAGACCAATAAGTTCCGTCTGTATTCTAATAAGTCTGCAGCACTCTATAAGTACTTCAGATTCATCAAGTTCCGTAGCACCTGGGGTAAATTCCTCAGACTGGATGATCTAATAAGCTCAGAAAATTCACGGGTACCCCGATTGATTGCCCGCAGCACTCTACTTCGCACTGCAGATTCGATAACTCCTATATCCGATAAGTCCCGATCTGCGTCCCAGATCAATAAGTCCCTAGTACCACGTACTCCCGCATCCGCAAGCCCGTATCCGAATATGTCCCGCCTCCGATCTAGTTTGCAATACCTACGTACTCTTGTATCCGGCGTCTGGCCCTCAGATCCGATAAGTCCGTGAGTACCTATGGGTACTCTCAGATTTGATTATTCTATACATCACGGGTACCTTGTATCGTAAATAAGTACAAGTTCTGTAGTACCTACGAGTACTCTCGTATCCGTAAGATAAGTATAAGTCCAGTAGTACCTAAGGGTACTCTCGTATCCGTAAAATAAGTATATGTGGACTGCTCAACTCAGACCTACCTGACTAATGTCCATACCTTATATGTATCTGCATACATCTGATCTGACCCCGTATGTGATACGATTATGATTAGTTCTCGACTTATCAGACCCACGGTACCTTCAAGACAAGATAAGATCCGTAGCATAATTATAAATTCTCAGAATACATGTATGAGATCCTAAATACATGTAAGTTCAGAATACACGATAAGATCCGAAATAATTTCCAGATAGCTCGTAAATACCAAGATAAGTTCGTAAGACCGTAGATATACTGTGAGTACAGAAGAAGATACTACACCAGATAAGTTTTAGTATTTACAAGTACTCCGTATAAGAATAAGTTCAATACCAAAAGACACTATTCAGAATCCCGTGATACCTACGGGTACCTCCGAACAAGTGTAAACCCGTATATAGAAGTCCCTCGCATAAGATAAGTTCAGAATTCCTACTGAGTCCCGACGAAGTGCAAGTCTCGTTATAAGTAGACATAAGATAAGTTCTGTAACTCCTACGGGAGTCCCGAATGAATGTAAGTCTGTTATAAGTAGAAGTCCTGCATAAGATAAGTTCTGTAACTCCTACGGGAGTCCCGACTGAAAATAAGTCTATTATAAGTATAAGTCCTGCATAAGAATAAGCCCCAGAATCTCCTAATGAGTCCCGACAAACATAAGCCCGTTATGAGCTTAAGTACTTGTATAAGTCCATGTTATAATACAAACATGATCTGTTATGGTTATACACTTATTATAATTGTGTATATGCATGCATCCTCGTATAAGCTATAAGATATGTTTCCCACTAAGCGAAAGCTTAGCACGTTTTTAATCAATGAGGTAGCTGTGAGAAGACGCCAAGAACATCCGCACATACCGCCAACACATCAGGTGGTTCACTACATGTTAGGTTCCACGCTCTGATTTGTATAAGTAAAAGTACAATTTTGTATTCAGAAATGGGACTCGCTTATGATGTTTAGATTTTGATGGACACCACTCCTATAGTCTTCGATATGCATGATATTTGGATTATGTTATATGATGGGCCATACCCATTGTGCATCAAAAGATGGTTTTAAAAAAAAAAAAAAAAATCAGTGAAAGAGTCCCACCTGGTCTCGGCTCGAACTCTGGCTCGATCCGCCACCTGCCTGCCGGAATCTGGCGGATAAGTGGTATTTGTTTCAGTTTAGGCGTTTCGATAAGTCTCAGACAGATGTAACTTCACATAGAAATGTGTTGGCCCACGCGATGTCCCGTCTCGTATATCGACTAGAATGAATAAGTATCAATCCAGCTCTGAAAGATTAAGACAAGAGATTTAGTTCTGATGGAGCTTGATGGCTCATGAGAGAGTCACGCTCCAACCTCCTCGTAAAAGAAAAGAAATGATATGATATATTTCAGACATGCTAGAGTATGAATTCGAGACAAATTTTTAAGGGGGAGAATTGTAACACCCCAAAATATACCTCTAGTAGTTTCTGACTATGTGGTGTATATTATAAGCCAAATAGGAATTTTCGGAAATAAATCGAGAAACTCCTGAAGTTTTGCTAAAGATACAAAGGGCAATCTTGTAATTTTGCAAAGGATAAGGAAGTCATAAAGAGGAAGATGGGGTTAAACTAGAATATGCATGTTGAATTTCAAAAGGGAAGAATTCATGGGCCAAATTGTAATTAGAGAAGTTAACCTGTAAATGGGTTTTATTTGAGGGCCAAACATGGCTTTAAGAAATCCATGATTTAAGACCAAATTGGTCTCCAAAAAGAGGGAACAAATCGTGAAGGGAGAGAAGAGAAGGAGAAAAGAGAGAAGAAGAGGAAGAAGAATAAGATGGAGGAGATCAAGCAAGCCAAGGTATGGAAACTCACTCTGATTATGAATCCTATAAGACGGCATGGATCTTTGGCTTGCAGGGATTATTATTGTCCCCAAACATGGGGTTTTGCTAGGTTTCATCTAACCCCAAAATTTATGTCAAGTAAGGTGGGTAAAACCCTACATGGCAATTAGATGAGCATGGAATCCTTCCTTTCGTGGGATGGATTCATGGTTTGTTCATGAGAATCGAAAGGTTTAGAACAAACCCTAACAAATCTTGTACTTGTGTATATGGGTGGTAATCCATATTAGAATTATATCGGGAGAGATTTATGGAAAGGTTTTGAAAGATAAGAATTGGAAAGATGATTTGAGTATAATCTGAGGTCACAAGATGTATTGAAATGATTATGAAGTATAGATTTACTTGGGATGGAAAAGTGCATGAAAAAATGGGAGAAATCACACATTTCCGGCACTGGGGACTCCTACCGTAGTTGAACTTGTACCGCAGAACTGCCCGTCATTTTTGGCCAAGTTCCCACCGCAGAGAACCAGTCTCTACCCCACACCGCTACTGCTCCCGCTCGACCAGTTTTTGTAATTTAGCCATAACTTGCTCATTTCTTATCCGATTTGAGTGATTCAAGTGGCTACATAAACTAGACTTCATGAGAACAAACCTATTTTATAAGTATCTCCAAATTCTGACTCTAGATAGCTTAAAATTCATCGTATGGGCTATAAAGCCCATTTCCCGCATCCCGATAAGTCCCATATTTGTATAAGTCTCGGGAGTACCTACGTACCACATGATCCCATAAGTCCCGTATTTGTATAAGTCCCGTAGTACCTACGGGTACTCATGCATCTGATAAGTCCCGGTGATTCGAATAAGTCCTGTGAGTACCTACGGTACTCCCGCCCTCGATAAGTCCCGTGATTCGATAGTCTTGTCTCGAATAAGTCCTCAGTACCTATGGGTACTCCCTCGTCTTCAGATAAGCATGAAAATTCCACGCGTACCCAAGATCTCGAATAAGTTCCGCTTCGATTAACTCCCGTGATCTCAACAAGCTCCCGTCCCGTGACCGACAAGTTCCGTCCCCAGATTCGATTAAGCCTCAGAGTACCCATAGGTACTCGTGATTTCATCAAGTTCGTAGCACTCTAAAGTACCCCAGATCCGATGATCTAATAAGCTCGTGAGTACCTACTGCAATTTCAGATTTGATTAAGTTCCGTAGTACCTACGGTACTCAGATCCGATAACTCCATCGAGGTCCCAGATTCCGATAGTCCCAGACTGGTCAGTCCTGCAGTACCTACTGGTACTCCTGATCTCGTAAGCCCCAGATCCGAATATGTCCCTGGCTCGATCTTAGTTTCTGGTAATACCTACTTCGGTACTCTTATCTCGAGTGTTCCGTCCTCAGATTCCACAAGCCCGTAGTACCTATGGGTACTCTCAGAGTTTGATTAAGTTCCCATAGTACCTACTTCGCACTCTCAGACGCGAACAGCATGCCTGTAAGACTCACGAAAGACTCGTATCCGTAAGATAAGTATAAGTTCAGTAGTACCTAAGGGTACTCTCGTATCCGTAAAATAAGTATATGTATCTCACTCAATCAGACCTACTCCGACTAATGTCCATACCTTATATGTATCTCGCATACCGCCTGATCTTAACCCCTGTATGTGTGGATAATGACGATGATTAGTTCTCGACTTATTGTAACTAATGCATCTTCAAGACAAGTATAAGATCCAGAAGACAATTATAAATTCAGAATACATGTATGAGATCCGAAATACATGTAAGTTCCAGAATACACGTATAAGATCCGAACACCGGTATGTGCTCTAAATACCAGTATAAGTTCCAGAAGACCAGGATATACTCGTAGTACAAGTAAGATACGGCGTACCCTTAGATAAGTTTTGTAGTATTTACAAGTAATTCCGTATAAGAATAAGTCTCAATACCGCACACGGCTCCAGAATCCTCGTGATACCCACGTACCCTCCGAACAAGTGTAAACCCTGTAGTATAAGTAGAAGTCCTGGGATAAGATAAGTTCTGTAACTCCTACTGAGTCCCACGAAGGTAAGTCCGTTATAAGTAGACATAAGATAAGTTCTCAGAATTCCTACTGATCCGAATGAATGTAAGTCCGTTATAAGTAGAAGTCCTCGCATAAGATAAGTTCCAGAATCTCCTACTGAGTCCCAATCGAAAATAAGTCTATTATAAGTATAAGTCCTCATAAGAATAAAGCCTCAGAACTCCCTAATGGAGTCCCGAATAAACATAAGCCCGGTTATGAGCTTAAGTACTCTGTATAAGTCCATGTTATGAATGCATGAAATTCTGATATCTCGTTATGGTTATACACTTATTATAATTAAAAGGCATGTGCATCTCGTATAAGTTATAAGATATGTTCCCACTAAGCTTAAAGCTTAGCACGGGTTTTTAATCCGTGCAGGCCAGAGAAGACGCCGCAAACATCCGCATGCCACCAAGTGCCAACACACTTGTAAGGGCTCACTACATGTTAGGTTCCGCGCCCGATTTGTATGCAAAAGTACAATTTTTGTATTCAGAACACTCGCTATAATGCTGAGATTTTGATGGACACCACCCTATAGCCTTTGATATGTACATGATATTCGGGATTATGTTATATGATGTGGGCCATACCCACAGTACCAGCATGGTTTTAAAAAAAAAAAAAAAAACAGTAAAGAGTCCCGGGGCCCAGTCTCTGTCCGAACTCTGGCTTTGATCCGCCAACTGGTCGGGCCTGAATCGCGTGACATATGTCTAACACCATAGCCAATGATACTGCCAAATCAGAGGAGACCACTAACTACGTGACTTGCGGCTTGAGGCCCACGCATGTCCTGTTGATCTTCCTGCAGGCATTAGAGAGCGCTGGTGGGTCATATGCCAACGAGCCAGGCCTGGCTATGGATGGAGGACTATTAACGCTATTATTTTCTAGGCCACTACTTCAGGTCATTCCGCTCTATTTTAAGATGGATTTGTATAGTGCTTATCACTAGAGCTGGGGGTATGACACTGACCGATGTGCCACCTTAAGACGTGCTATTCAGAATCTAATAGATCGAGGTTTGGTCCAGTTAGGGCAACCTAGTGTGACTACCAATCCTTTGTCAGCTCATTCCACTCAAGCAATTCCTCCTCTAGTAGGTGATATACATTTCTTAGATTTTGTTGATGGTGATGATGTTATACACATGCTCTCGTGGGATGATTTGGTTCCAGAGCCTATAGTTCTAAATGGGAGTTATGAGGTAGATGGAGAATGCATAACTGACACCCATGCCTACATTGGTGTTCGTATATCAGGCCTATGCGCCCCTACTCTCGCCCGCGGGCCCATTCGTACCAAACTAATTTATAACGACTCGAGAGAGGATGAGATGGGGCTTAATGACATTCAATTTGTAATCTGAGGAGGTAGAGTAGTACGCCAGCAGCCTCCTGCACCTATTAGGCCTCTAGGTGGTGACGTTGCTAAGGAGGAGGTTCGATGAGAGGATGATGAGATATTGAGACAACTGTAGAGTACTTAAGCTTGAATATCTATTTGGAGTTTATTGGCCTCGTCTACGACTCATAAGGAGGCATTGAGTCAAATACGAGTTGATACTATGACTCCACCTGAGGGTCTTATCCATTATTGATAGCTGATAAAGCCACTTATATAGTCTTCTTTGCAAATGATCTTCCACTTGAGGGATCAGACCATATAAGACCTTTTTATAATATGGTTGGTTGTTCAGGGTGTCACGTCTCATCCGTCCTGTTAGACAATGATTCTGCCTTGAATGTTTGTCCGTTGGCCACTACTATTGCTCTCGGATTTAGGCCTTATGATTTCACACCTTCCACACAGACGGTTAGAGCGTATGATAGTACGCGATGAGAGGTATTGGGGACTTTGACACTGGACTTACTTATTGGCTCGATCACCTTTCCTACCTTATTTCAAGTGTTGAGGATCCCTACATCCTTCAACTTGCTATTGGGTCGACCTTGGACACACATAGTTGGAGCCATCTTTTCTTCCCTTAATTAGAAGGTAAATTTCATACAAGAGGGTCGAGTTATTACTGTATAGTCCACTTAAGAGGCATACTCATGGGCAAATCTAGTGTTAGAGATTAGCCATAATGATGATGATATGTTGTTGATGGGATTTTCATTTGATACCATGTAGACTATTGAGATAGAGGACTTTTGTAAAGATCTTATAGCCATGTCTTTTGATCAGGACAACAGTACTATAGTTTTTGATATGATGAGAAGCATGTCGTTCCTTCCTAGCTTGGGATTAGGATGATGCTAGCATGGGCCTTGGGAGTTTACATCAATGATGGATCATGATTCTCTTTTTAGGCTTGGTTATATCCCTATAGAGGCATATTTCAGGTACATGGCGCGATTGCACAAGGAGAGGGTCATGGCATGCTTGGCCCGCACGACATTTGATTATCCTCTTCACCCTTACACAATGCGCTTGACATATTACTTTGTGAGAGCATCAACATTACCATTGGATTCATAGAGGATGATTAATGGGCTCAATGCTGACTAAGAAGAGGAGCTTCGACATCTTATCTGTCATATTCAGTTGCGTAATGAAGCTCCTGGTGCTTCTAGAGTTATGGTAGCTACCCCCCTTCTCCGGATCGTTTTAGTATGTTGACTTTGTACTTCCCAGATAAGGCAGATGACTATGGAGTTCCTTCCAACTGATTTGATAGATGGCGTTGTTCCACTTGATGAGCATCATAATGAGATGTTGGTGATGGATATGGGCCAGATGATTGGGCGTGTTTTGTCAAAGCCTACTCCTACATTTGAGTTGTTTGAGTTATTCGAGGTGTTCACTATTGGGGAGATTGAGGATGTTTCGCTTGCCCTTGCTTCAGAGGTTCCTATTGATGTCATTATTGATGAGAGTATTAATGGGATGTTATTAGTCCAAATGTGGTAGAGTTCGGTATTATGGACCCACCACTTTCTTTTGATGTATTGTCGGGATTTGTCTCCCGCTCTGATGATGTACTCACTCTTTCATATATGGATTTGAGCATTTTCGAGTATTTCTCCATCTCTCGTGATGATGATATTGCCTCGTGTTTACCCGACACACCGACAACACATATCTTTTGTATTGATGATGAATCTTTGCAAGTGACTTAGATGACCTCTACCGATTTAATTCTGGCTACAATGTCATTGATGAGAGAGTTTCTACGTCTTTTGATGACCTTGAGATAGTTGACCTTGGTACAACAAATCAACCTAGAGAGCTGAAGATTGGTTCAGCTTTATCAATAGAATAAAGAGATAGTCTATTTCAATTGCTCATGTCATATTTGGATGTTTTCGCATGGTCTTATGAGGATATGTTGGGCCTTGAATACCCTGAGTGGCTAGCTAATGTCATTCTTGTTCCTAAGAAGGATGGAAAGGTTAGAGTTTGTGTTGACTTTAGAAATCTAAACAAAGCCAACCCCAAGGTTGACTTTCCCCTCCCACATATTGACATGCTAGTCAATAGTACTACAAGGCATGCGATGTTGTCTTTCATGGATGGATTCTTTGGGTATAATTAGATTTTGATGGCTTTAGAAGACAGGAAGAAGACATCCTTTATCACTAAGTGGGGCACCTACTGCTATAGGTTCATGCCATTTGGATTGAAGAATGTAGGTGCTACCTATGAGAGAGTAGCCACTACACTATTCCATGATATGATGTATAAGGATGTTAAGGTTTATGTAGATGACATGATTGTGAAGTCCCATGACATGGTAGATCATTAAACAACCTTAGAGCGCTTCTTTCAAAGGATCATATGTTTTAGATTTAGACTTAATCCTAAGAAGTGCCCTTTCGGAGTGACTTCTGGGAAGCTCTTGGGCTATATGATCAGTGAGAGAAGAATTGAGGTAGATCCAAATAAGATTAGAGCCATCCTTGACATGCCTCCACCATAGATTGAGACTGAGATTTGAGGCTTCTTAGGTAGATTGCAGTATGTTAGTAGATTTATTTCTAAACAGACAGATATTTGTGATCCTAGCTTCTATCTTATGAGAAAGAAGCAACCTAAGGTTTAGGATGATCAGTGTTAGTAGGCCTTTGAGTGGATTAGAGAGTCTTTGCTTTCTCCTCATGTTTTGATACCTCCCATGCCTGGACGACTTCTCTTATTATATTTGTCAGTTTTAGACATTGCATCGAGTTGCATGCTAGCATAGCTTGATGATTCAGGTAAGGAGCGGGCTATTTATTATATGAGGGAGTGGATGTTGGAGTATGAAATGAGGTACATCATGATTGAGTGTTTCTACTTAGCTTTGGTTTGGGCCACTCGAAGATTGAGGCATTACATGACAGAGTACTCCATATGGTTGGTTTCCTGCTTGGATCCTTTGAGATACTTGTTTTATAGGCTAAATTTGACAAGTAGACTTATGAGATGGCTTGTGCTTTTCATAGAGTTTGATATTCAGTATGTCACTCAAAAGTATTTAAAAGGCAGCGTCCTAGCAGATCACTTGGCCTTACTTCCAGTCACCGACGATATAGTAATTGATGATAATTTTCCAGATGAAGAGATGGTAGTTGTGACTAGTTTGTCAGGCACGTGTACTTTGATGGTACTACTAACCATTTAGGATATGGGATTGGTATTTTGTTGATTTCCTCACATGGTGACCATATCCCCGAGAGCAGTTCATTTGGCATTTTCATATCGTTATCCGACCACAAACAACACTGTCGAGTATGAGGCATGCATCCTTGGGATGGAGATTGCACTTGATCTTGGGATCAGACAAATGGAGATATTTGGTGACTCTAATCTAGTGATTAGACAGATCCAAGGTGGCTGGAATACTAGAGACGAGAAGCTTAGGCCATACATGCTTATTTAGAGCTACTAGTAGAGAGATTTGATGACTTGACATATACTCATCTACCTAGAGCACGAAATCAATTTGTTGATGCCCTAGCTACTTTGGCTTCCATGATTGATATTCCCAAGGGCATAGCAGTCCGTCCTTTGTTAGTTGAGACTAGAGGTGCCCTTGCATATTGTTGTCTGATTCATGACTTAGGGTTTGATGATGGTTTGCCATGAAATCATGCTATTTATGAGTTTCTTAAATTTGGCACATACCCCGAGGTCATGACGACCAAGGATAAGTGAGCTTTGAGGTAGTTGGCCACTCGCTTTGTGATATGTGGAGAGCCCTTATATAGACGTGCATCCGATGGTATGATACTATTATGCCTAAATCGGGACTCAACAAATCGAGTGATGATAGACGTTCGTGTTGGAGTTTGCGAGCCCCATATGGGAGGACACATGTTAGCTCGTAAGATTATGAGGACTAATTATTTCTAGTTGACCATAAAGACAGATTGTTGTCACTTTGTTCAAATATGTCCAATGTGTCAGATGCACAAGGGATCTTATACATGTTCCGCTATCAAAGTTGCATGCATTGACCTCACCTTAGCCATTTTTAGTCCGGGGCATAGACATTAGTAGGATGATTTCGCCTAAATCTTCCAGTGGTCACAAGTTCATCTTAGTCGCTATTGATTATTTCACGAAGTGAGTAAAGGCTACTTCCTATGCGAAACTGACTTCAGCCAAGGTCGCCACTTTTATGAGATCACATATTATATGTCAGTATGGGATTCCTCATGAGTTGATATCAGATGGAGGAGTGCATTTGCGAGGTGAGGTCAACACTTTAGTATAGAGATATGGTAAACAACATCACAAATTGTCATCTTACAAGCCGCAAACTATCGGGGTGGTAGAGGCCACAAATAAGAATATAAAGAGGTTATTGAGAAAGATGATTGACACTTCACGAGACTGGTCAGAGAAGCTCCCATTGGCATTATGGGCATATCGCGCTTCTTTTCGTACTTCTACAGGAGCCACGCCTTACTCTTTAGTTTATGGCATGGAGGCAGTTTTGCCAGTTGAGATAGAGATGGGATCCTTGAGAGTTACGTTAAAGCAGCAGATTTCTAAGGCGGAGGAGATTGAGAACTACAGATCATGTTCAGGCTTATCAGAGGAGGATGGCCCTCGCTTTCAAAATTCAGGTCTAGCCTAGATCATTACAGTAAGGAAATTTGGTTTTGAGAGTACTCAAAGGATTGATCACTTACCCTAGAGGTAAGTTAAAACCCACTTGGAGTGGACAATACATTATTAGAGAGTTGATCCCATAGGGAGTTGTATGGTTGATAGACTTAGATGGAAACCAATTATAAGAGTCAACCAATATGGATCAGTTGAAGAAGTTTTATGTTTGAGACCATGGTCATAGGATGGGTGGCCATCATTTCAATTAGACATAAACCTTATCACCCTTTATTGATATATATAAAAGGTTGCCATCCTCATGAGCCTTGTGTATATGTTATAACCTTTTCTTTCCTACAACCTTGTTTACCTTTTCTACACTAGGGTATGGGCCCTTTGATATATATATATATATATATATATATATATATATGTTGTTGAGAGTCTCATGAGTTTTGGACTTATAGGTATATTAAGATAGGTTTAATATAATGTTTAAAGTGCAAATAGTTACATATATAGACAAAATCAAGGAATGGTGTTGCACAATATTTGTATTTATGTATAAGGACAAAAGATATTAGTAATTAAAAGAAAGAGGTCCATATTAAGATCGAGGGCACTCGACCTCACCATTTCTAGCTTTAGTTTGTTGGGTGGGAGTGAAATCCAATTTTTTTTTTTTTTTTTTGAAAGAAGTGAAATCCATTTTTATACAATAAAAAGTTTGTTGAACTCAATTATATTTCCTTACTAAATTCTGTAGCAAGTGATGGTATGAAATATACATATTTTATGGTATTGCTTCGTAGTCCACAACCGTAACAGATGTCAATGCCATATACATATTCTATATTTGTGCCACTCAACATATCTATATATAATTAATTTGTCACATTTTAAAGCTAGCCATCCCAAAAGAGCAATTCTATTTACACCCCTTTCATTTCTCTCTACACCCCATTAGAGACACACCCCCATGTTTATGTTTACTCTCTATTAGGGTGTAGAGAGAAATGAAATGGGTGTAAATAGAATTTCTCATCCCAAAAACTCCATAGCCCATAAGGCCATACCATCAACACATCACCAACCATATACTTTAATTAAAATTCGTACCACACTCTTTGGACTACTCCATATCTTTAAGATCATACAGTAAAAGTAAAAAAAAAGAAAAAAAAGAAGAGAGAGTTGCTTTCTACTTTTCTATCACTATAATTTCATCTCTAGCTAGAATATTCATGTTTATGATTTGATGGAATTGTGTAAGATAGTGTTTGTTTGTTTTTACGTCTATTTACTTTGTATTATATCGTTGTAAATTGTTATTTTTATAGTGACTCGATCCTGGGATTTATTGTTTAATTATTCTCTTTACCACTTGAGTCGGGTCTCATGATTTTATATTTTTTTTTAAATAGAAATTTTATTGATTTAAACAACAATACATCTAATTGAGTCACAAAATAAAATTCACTAAAAACACTAAACGATGTCGTATTATTCAAGTTAATAACACTAATATAATGACTCGACACAAAGCCTAAAAATTTAAAAATTCTATGATGATTAAAATTTATAAGATTATAGTTTTATAGCATATTGATGACCTTAATTTGAATTGATATCTTTTATATCGTAGCTTGTGTTATGTCGTGCGAATCGCCCCAATAGCTATCTGTATATGAAGTCGACGAAAGTCGACCACAAAAACAACGTCGCAGTAATAAAATAATGAAGAAAAAAAAGTTATTTATATGAAAGAATTACTTTATTGTTCAAGAAAATGAAATAAAATAATGTAAATTGATGATTTTATGTCCAAAATGATAAAAAAAAAAAAAATCATCTCTTTTTATACGAGGAAAATAAACTAAAAAATAACAAAATAAGAAAAAATGAGAAAATGAGCAACTAGTGTTTGTTTTTATTAGTATTATCTTTGTAATGTAATTTAAAAAAAAAGAACGAAACATACGATTGAATTTGCAAAATCTTTACCCGATCTTAATTTGAAAAATTATGATTAATTGTTTTTGACACAAAAAATAATGATTAATTAAATAATAAAATATTATGAAAAAGGGAATGAAGGAATAATATAAAAGGGGAGGTAGTGGGGGTTGAGGAGTTGTCGTATGTGAGTTAAGAAAGGGAGTTGGGAAGTTGACGCGTGGCAAGCACTCCCAATATGTAGTGGGGGTTGTCTTCAAAAAAAAATTAACGAAGGGTGTCGTTTTCTCATTGCATTGACGACTACACGCGCGATCTACCAAATGATATGGTGGTGGTGGAGTCTTACCCACCACTCCCCCACTCATTATCATCATCATCATCTACTCCATTATTCTTTTTCGACTTCCTTTTAACCTTTCCACATTTTTTTTTTCCTTTTCCCTATCTACCTTACTCTACCTAACCTTTTCATCTTACAAATTGGATTAATTTATTTGATTCGTGTATGAATAGTAGAAGAGCATTATAGGTGATTCTCTATACCTTCAATCTTTTATGCATCTTCATAAGAAGAATAAGAAACTGAACAGTAAAAATCTTGCTTTAGAGGTTGAAATGACCTTTAAAAAAATCATAGATTTAGAAGCCAAAACTCTTTGTGCATTTGTTTTAACAACTATTTATTTGGAATCACAATATTATAATAATTTATTATCAAGAAGTTTCGAATCCTGTTCATTCCCTTCCTTATACCTAGCCTATGCTTTAAACCAACTTGTTGACCTCTTTGTACAACTTATATAGGATATGTTTGATTCTCAAAAAAAAATGACGAAAAAATATGAAAAAAAAGATTCCAAAGTTTTGCCTTGTTATGTTTAATTCAAGTGGTAAAATGCTTACCATTTCAAATAAGCATACGACATAAGGAAGGGGTCCCAGGCTCGAATCCTAATATGAACAGTTTATAATCTTGAAATTAAAGTGCATTTAAAAAAAATAAGGGAAGGACAAGAAGAAGGAAAAAAAATCAAGAAAAATTAAAATAGATTTAAATACAACTTATTATTTTGATTTGCTACTTCAAATTCAATTTTATTTATATTAATTCATCAATATAAAGATTACAAATTTTAAAAATATATATGTTTTAAAGTAATTTTATTCTTTTAAAAAAAAGTATTTTTATTTTTATTTAATTTTCTTTGAGATTTTTTATTCTTAATTTTTTATTTAAGGTTGGGTGTGTGTATTTGGATATGTGTTAATCTTAATTTTTTGTATATGGGTTTTAGTTATTGTTTTCCAATTTTAGATTAAAAATATGAAATTGTTTAACTAAAGATTTATTAAAAATTTATTATTTAGAAAATAAACAAACCCTTTTACAGCATAAGATCGAGTTTGATAATAGATCACTTATGATCCTTACATTATCAGTATGTTTTCGCTTACTCAATCCAATGATTGAATTTTGATGGTTACTCTATACATTAAACAAATTTGATAAGGAAAATAATAACAAAAGTAAATAATAAACATGAGATAAATGAAAGAAAAGCAATAATACAACAAATGAATATAACATGAAAGATAATTATATAATTGATCTGTCTTTAATTGAGTTCATTATATATTACGATTATCATGCCTTTGTGTTTGCAACTTGGTGAGTGATGCTTAGAAATCTTATAAAAATGACATTCACATTGCCAAATTCCATGATGCATGAAATTCAAGAAAAGGACCTTCAATATCTTAGAGGTTAAATATCTCACCTAATTGAACATGTTATAAACATGCATAAACTTGTCTTTGGGTTCAAAATCCAAGAGTGGTCCTGGTATATTTCATCTCCTTCTTAATTTGCGAATGCAAGGAAATATTTTTTGATAAAATCCTCTTAATTTGTTGTTCTAATTGTTAGAAGAACAAACGAAAGAAGAGAAGAATGCCAAGAGGGTTCTCTTCAATACCTATTGACAAAGTCTAATACGAAAGTAATTTAGAAAAGAACAAGAAAAAACCCTAAAAATAAATAGAGCATATAACTCAAAAGACTATTATAACCTTAAATAATATCATAACAAAATAACATTTTTTGTTAACTGATTTCCAACATTTTCACAAGTCTGTCGGTTCCATGCTTCTTATCCAAGGACGTTCAAGGCTAAAATCTCAAAGGATGCAGATAATCATTATATCAATTATTATATTGCCCCTACAGAAACAATTAGGATTTAGGTTCATATGTCCACTAGTCCAATTAATGGAAAACTTTGCTGACAATTTTGACAAAGGCTGCTGGCTCGTTGAGGGCAACATCCTTGTGCCAATCTCTCCAATAATCCACTCTTGGCCCCCACAAAAACATCTACCGAAGATCTTCTAAATATGTATGAAAACTATACTTGTGTCTGATGTATACATTTGTGTCTTAATGGTGACACTGTTGGGATACTCTCTAGCTTGACAAAATAGGGTTTTGTTGCTTTAGTGGACCTTTTTTCTGTCGACCCCATCATATTTATATATATAGATCTGACTGATCTGATGTATGGTGATATATACATGTCTTAAACTATATGGAAGAGTATTTGCAGAGATCGGTAGTTCTTCTTCATCAAATTAAAAGATTCACTATATATAGCTTTGACACGATCGATATGATCATTTTCTTTAATTAATTTAAAGTACTGATGATGAGTGGATTGGAACTTAATTAATTAATTAGTTTAATTAAAAGAAGTACTGCTGTGTTACGTCTTTGGAAATAGCAGATTAAGTCATCTAGTTGACAAAAAGGCGAATATATGTGTAAGTTGGGAGTATTGAAATAGCAATTAAATGATATTGGAGTTGTGTTATGGTGTTCTTGTACATCAGTAGTAGTCATTATTAGGTATAGATAGGTCTACTACTGCAGCTTGTCAATTCTCTCTGATCATAGCCCACATGCAATGAAGTGGATCTTCATCAGCGTAATCGTGGAACACCACTTTCTCTGATAAAGATGACACCCCCTTCCCCTCCCCCAACTTGAATTTTGCATTAACAACATTATCTTTAGCTACATCATCCTTGTCAAAATAAAGTTGACTGAATTAATTAATTAATTATGCCATGTTGCACTAATGATGATGATGTTTGACAGTATGAAAACTGCCATATCATCATCATCATCATCATAATGGTCAATTATATAATTTCTTCATCATGAATTAATTACAAAATATAAATTATATGTACATTTGTATTGAAAATTGTTGATCATTAATCATTCATTTCAATTCCATGCAAAGTAAAACCCAAAAGTAGTTTTTGATTTTGGCCATTAATTGGGGTGGATTAGTGGTGGGTTTGATTAAGTTCAAGACTTTAAGTAGTAGAGCCAGCACAAACTAATTGAAGTTTGGAAATAATGATGAGATCAGTGAATGTTTGGAAATGCACTAGTCTCAATGATCACATGACAAGGACAACAGTGATGGAAGAAAAGTAGAAAAAAAGAGAAGTGATACAAATTAAAGTAGTGATTCCAAAGGCAACCCCATGTTGGGTTGAAAGAGAGGAGAAAATAGTGATTGTGATTTATGAGCAGTCTGTGTCACTGGGTATAGATTGGATTGAACATGGAGATGGAGATGGAGGGAGAGATGACATGTACGTATATATATATATATATATATATATATATATATATATAAAAGTCATGTGAGATTTTTTCTTTTAAAAAAGAGAGAAAGCAAGTGGGATGATTTGGAGGAGAATGACATGTGAGCAATAGAAAGGGGGGTGGTGAGTTATAAGATTTGTAGACAGCAGAACCCACAAACCCACGCCTGCGCCTTGTGTTTCGATTCTTTGCTTTAGTTGTTCATCCACTTGAACTGAGAATAATATAAATTAACAATCAGGATGAGAGAGAGAGAGAGAGAAAGCATGGTCGTTAATATTGTTAAAATGATCATCAATTCATAAATCTAGGGACAATGATGTTGATATTGATAGGTTGTTTAATGTTCAATTATATATCTAGAAAGAGAGAGAGAGAGAGATCGACAGAATCCGACTCTGAGGTTGTTTTTAGTGGAAGAAATATGATAACTGGCCGGTATCATTGTGCGGCTTGAAAATCTATACTCTCTATTATTATTATATGCTTACAAAGCACGCGCGTAACTCTTCTCATTCCAACGTAAGCATGAGCTTGAAAATCCCTTCTCCTCATCCATGCCCACCATGCATCTTCTCAATCTCATTTTCTAATCAAATTCTTCTACTCATAAATTTATAACATGAGTTTTATCTTATCATAATAATAATAATGATAATAACAATTAATAATTCTCCCTTAATGCAAACACACATATATGCATGATGGGTATAATTAATAGCTTGTCAGCTTATTATTATCCTATGTGATGAATTCACGATTTCAATTTCAGTTAGCTAGCCAGGGGTTTTGATAAATGATTTCACAGTACTCTTTCTCCGATCCAATTAATTCATGATGAACTAAATTATATATGATGGAAGTGTGGGACGTGAGTGGGCTTCAAAATGTCCAATACCGCAATAATGTCGTATAAATTGAAGGATTCTTCTTTCATATTCGCTCACATGTCTTGTTTTGTGGCCTTGTTGAGATCTCTCTCACTTGCATTCAATTCCCAGCATAAAAATCTCCAATTAATTAATCTACTGGATATATGTTTGGTGAGACAAAAGTGACATTTAGCCACAACTGGGGTACCCACTGATCATGATCTTTGCCCAAAAACTCTCAGTGTTTTCAAATGAATGTCTCTCAATCTGGCTAGTCCAGATTTTGCAAGCCTAAGCCTATATAGCCTATATAGCCTATAGACTATAGCCGTAGCAAAAAATATTGTCTGTCGATTTTCACTTTCCATGTGCAATATGCATGCATGAATAGAACAAACATAGTATCTGTCTCCAATCTCAATCTCAATGGAATTAGTGGCAGATCTACTAAGGGACCAAGGGGGCTTGCAGTGCAAATCTATTCAATTTTTTTTTTGTCAGGTCATGAAGTGTTATGGGCTGATCATACACATATGAAAGGTGTTTTTAAGTTATACCAAATTCATACGAATTCTCATACGAGTCAGGAGGGACCACAAGAACGATTAAACTCTACCACATAACACAATTGCATTCTCAAGGCTCGAACTCAAGATCACTAGTTAAGCTAGGAGAAACCTGACCATCTCGCCTGTATGTTTGATCGGTAAGAAATCTACTCATTATGCACGTTTGAAAGGGACATAAAACCGCTAGGCGTGGGATTTGATAGAAATCATGAGATAAGGTTCATTTCCCTCACTTTCCAAATTTCAATCAAATTAATTAGAATAGGGAGTCCTGATGGTTTCTTTCCTAAAATGGGTCTGGGCTTCGTGAAATAGTCAGTTGGTTTCGTTTCTATTCTGGGCCTTTCTAGGATGTGTCTTTGATTTAAAGCCTGTTTGACTTCGTAAAATAGACAGTTGGTTTAAAGCCCAGTCTCTACTCTTTCACACTCATCTTGTTGTGAAATGCACTTCGTGTTGCTTCAATGCGATTTAATTTTGTCTTAATTCTGCAAATATTAACAACTAAAGAATCATAAACCCAAGTTTAATGATTGTAGTACAAAGGTTTTGGTGTAATAATTTTCTCTATCCAGGAGAAGTGGTAAATCAAAATGAATAAGACTGCAGGATGACGATCAAAATATAAAGATGTAATAATTTTATCTATCAAGGGGGAGAGGTTATTCAAAATGGATAAGAAGACTTTAGAATGAAGATCAAAATATACAGGTCATGTACTAATTTTTTTTCTATCAGGGGAGAGAGGTAAATAAAAATGGATATGACAATAATTTTCCCTATCAAGGGTGAGATAAATCAAAATGGGTAAGAAGACTTCATAATAAATATCAAAATATAAATGTCTAAGTAACAAAATCTTTCAGAAATCAAGTGTGGGACCTATGCTGGGTTATGAAAAAAAATAAGACCAAAAAGTAATGTAAACTGAATCTCAATGATAGAGTTCACCTAGATGGGTGAATAGGTGGTTTGGCCAATTTCTTCAATTATTTGTGATCAGCCAAACTCTGGAGTGTCCACGGCTGATAACCCGTTGACCACTTAATTACGATTTCGCGAATCCAATATCACACTGTCAGAGATCTCATTTATCGGGATCCATATTTTCACCAAAATATGGCAAAGTCTCCTTTGTTTGGGAGTTCCCACAATATACAACCTCAGGAGGAACACAAGATAACCATAACTCATCCAGTATTCTCAAATGTAAGTAGGGTGAATGATCACACGTGGTCCATCTGTCCATATCTCCAAAACACAACTATATCACAATAGTCCATAAGAGTTTATTATAACATTCTTATACAAACATATATTAAAACTAGCTTGTTCTAATATAGTTTACAACAATATTTATCAAAGCCACATCCTGGCTTCCTTCAAAATCACGGCCTCGAGTGAGCGTCGTCTCCCTGCACACTCCCTGTACCTGAAAGGGGGTCCTACGACTGAGTGAGCAATGTCCAGTAGAGAATAATTCCTACAAGGGCTACTCCCCACCTAAGTGTACATGCAATGGCACACCACACATTCAAGTAAAAACATGCACATTCCTACTCAAATGTCTACATATCATGGATGAGAATGTGACTTACCCTATCCCATGTCCCGAGTCCTCACCGACTCCCTCACACATACATATGCCTAGTGTAAAAAACCAAACCATCATTATGTTCCATCAATGATCATTTTTCAAAACAAAAGCTTTTTATTTTATAAATCAAAATCCATTAGACGGTTCCCGATATCAACTTGCATTTCTCAAGTTCCGTGTGTTTATGCATTTGTAGGCCACAGATTTTCGGGTTTACACCGCATGACGTTGAGCTCCTCCATTATTTTTACTGTGCTTTACCGCCAGAATCATGTCTAACTCACCGGAAGCTCTACCAAGGAGATCGCACCAACTTACAAGGTCAACACACATATTTTTCATTTTTTTAAAAACCGTAAGACTCATTTTGGACGTTGTCCCATGTTACCGAGTCCACCATCGAATACCAAACACAATGTCGATCAACCATGTACCCACGACATACCATAGAACACCAAACACAGTGTCGATCGCTACCATACACTCACACCCATGCTCACGTGATGTGGGTGGCTCGGCTTCACTCGAACAGGTAGGTCCACCACAGCAGACCTTGCTCTGCGTCATGAGCCAACTCAGCACGGTGGACATATTGAATGGGGAGTACCACTACCAACCGGAGCCTACTACCCCAATACAGAGCCGGCAGCATTTCCTATTTCACACATGTCCCTTGGTCTCGTGGCTCGAGCCTCACGGCGCCGAAAGAAAGCGTTGTTTTAGACACGCCCCTATACCGTTGAGCCGACCACCCCGTCTGGAGTGGGCCGTGGGTGGGGCCCCAAAGACGTCATAGTCCAGCCTCGCCCGACTGAGACCACAGCCATTTCTGCCATTGCAGCTGCTCGCGGCCGAACCTGGGACGATGCCAGCATTCCACTCGGCAGAGTTCCCACTCACCAACCGGGCTACTAGCCTGGGCTTGGCAAGGGGGAACCACCGAATGGGTACCTAAGCCTACGGTCCCAGTTCAGCCCACGCGAGGCGAAAGAAACCCCGTGAGCTGCGATAGCCTGTGAATCGACACCAACCCTCCATCGGAGCGGGCCTGTGTAATGGCGACCGTGACAGGCGCTTTGTGAGGAGCCGGGGAGCCGAGGGCGGTCGACATCCATCTGGACTTTCAGTTCCAGTTTAATCAATCATACAGACATCATCGAGGTAGCCCATCACCAACCGAGCTGTATCACAGGTCGCAACACCTCAACGCAGATCTAAGCTCACGGTCCTGCTCGGTTCTACCTGGCGCCGTAAAAGTTAAACCCCCGCAGCCATAAATACGAGTGGGACCACCTCGCCTGGGAGGGCCAAAGGGCCCTTACATGTGATGTCTTAGTGCATAAGGTAATGCAATCATGCCATTGCTCATCCATACCATGTTACATATATGATGAGTGCTATATGTGCATGCCTACTCATGCATAATTACCCATGCATAATTACCCATGCATCATTTGGACATTTATATAAAAAAACATACAAATTCCAAATATATCATACAATTCATGTCATCGTATCAATACACGCATACATTGACATCATAAGTCATTACTACTCGAGTAACGACATCCATCAACCTCTAGGCTTCAATCAATAATAAAGACATGTCCACAACTAGCCTACAATAAGCCATGTAATGGCCTTATTCATACAAACACATCACAAACCAACCATTAAAACACACAATTTGACTTCCACACAATTTTAGCTAAGTATGTCACTCAATTCAAGCAATGATATACTACAATCATATACCAATTATGGCAAAAATCTGGACACAAATCATTAAACAGCCTAAGCTGTAGCAGTCCCAAAAAACCGACCATAACTTGAGTTATAGAGGTCCGATTTTGGTGACTCAAAAGCATAACATCAAGTTCTTAGATAAAGCTACAAGTTCCTTGAAAGATGCTAGTCCAAATTCTCACTTTTTCCTCAAATAAAAATCTAAGACTAAACTCCGGGATGTAGGTTCGGTCAAAATGTAAGGGCCAAGGCCCAGAAAATGACCATAACTCGAAGTTATGTAGTCCGATTTTTGGTGATTCAAAAGCTCAGATTTGCCTGGTAGCCACACTTTGAAGGATACTAGTCCAAATTTCTCCTTTTCTAACCGAAAATCAGTCCCAAAAACTGGACATCATATAGGGTCAAATAGGGCACTATTCCCATAACCCATTAATTTGCCAAATGTTCCTTAGGCATTAAAACTCAACCAAATGTTCCATGAGCATGGAAAATAAAACCAAATTAGAAACCCCTACCTCTTGAGAGTGAGCAACGCCCAGGAAGTCTCGCCGCGGATTACTTCCGAACCCTGCTTCGACTTCACCAACCCCTCACGAAACCTCGCGCAACTCTGAGCTCACATCCACGAGCAGCCCTCGTCGGTGCATCACCAGCCCTGCCCGACGCGAGATGACCACCCAAGCTCCATAAATCTTAGAGAGATGTAGAGCCTCTATCTCTCTCTTCTCCGCTTCTTTTCTCCGCCTCATTCCTTTTGTTTTCTTTAACTTATTTTAATTAATGTGTGGCCCCTATGGCGCCATGTCGTGCGATCTTCGCCGGATCCATTCTGCCCCGAAACACCCATTTTCGTCCCGCTCAAGTTCAATTTATTTTAAAAGAACTTAACTCGAGTTATTTCCTTAACCCCGAGATTCTCAAAATCTCATCCCTGCCATCGAATAATCATCCACCCAAAGAAATCACGAAAATTCGACTCTCAGAATTCGATGAAATCTTTCTAGGTAACTAGATTTCGCAAGACAAATCCAACGGTGAATTCTGTTTCGTCATCCGATATCTAGAGAATTTTCCAGGCTTCCTTGAACCATTCTGACAATTTTATTATTTTTTGCTATTTTTCAAAAAAATTAAATTTTTCCCGGGTTTTACATTATTCACACTTATATACACAATAAATCTTAACAAAAACACCTCAAAAACAGTATGAACAAACACTTAATGAATGTATCAAAATGCTTGATGAATCAACACTCTCCAAATAGTTTATCAATACATTCACAAGCAAGAAGCAAGATGAGACAGTAAACTTAAATTCAGCACATAAACTGAAATTAAAAAAAAATGAAATCGAAAAAAGAAATACATGGGGTTTAACGTGGAAAATCTCATGGGAGGTAAAAAAATACGGCCTACAACCAATCAAAACTTCCATAATGATGTATATAAGTTGGGTGTACAAGGATTTACCCAGCTTGAAGCCTCAAATCCTTTACGAACCCTTCTCACCTCAACTCCTAGCCATCATCTTCCGAAAAATACTTAGAGTCCTTCCCAAGCTTGATCTTGGCCTTCCTCTTGAAGATCCATCAAGAATAACAAGAGTTCTACAAAACCTTAGTTTATTTGAGAGTAGAGTGTAGAAATTATCTCTTCCATTTTCTAAAACAATGGAAAAATAATTTTTCTAAAAAGCTTTTGAAAGTATGGGGACTTCACACAAGCCAAACACCAAAGGATAAAGAGAAAAAAATTTCAGAACTATGGTGACGTCTAGAGAGTCCCTCTCTCTCACCCTAAAAGGAAAGAAAACGAGATTTATAAAGATGAGAAGCCCTAGATCTAAGGGTTGACAAATGATCTCAAAAACTAAGTAAGTTGATCGATCCAAAAAATATGGGTAAGCAAAAACATTTTCTTTTAAATAAACAAACCCTCAATTCAAAAATATATATCACACCAAAACATTTTTAACACAAAATCGGGTTGAGAAACCAAATGACATATGAAATAGCACACTAAAATGAAGCGATTTGATAGAGAGAAAAGGTCAAACACCTTCTAGGCAAAAAACCTTTCTTTCTCGAATTTCAACATGCAGCCTTGTTGTATTCTTCTTTTTTTATTCTTTTTATTCCTTTTTTTTCTTTTTCATTTTTAATCTATTCATTTCTCTTTTTTTTTTTTTATAACAATGGCTGCTAATAACAAGGATATCAATCAAAATTTTTTTGCCTATATCAAGGAATTCAAGAAAATAAGAAAATTGTGAAGAACTTCTTAGAATTCTAACAAAATAAAGGTAAACTTTTTATGAAAGATATGTGGTAGATGACATGTATACCATCTAGATTTGTGGGGATTGAAAAGGGCTTTGATTTGATAAGCTATACAAGTCATTTCGATAGCTGGATCAAAAGTTATGGTTGTTTTAAAATGGTAACCCCTCGAAAAATGATTTTAGAATTCTGATGGATGAAAGGTGGTAAAATGGCAACCCCCTCAAGTACGAATTTTTGTTTTCTTTTTAAAATAAAATACGAAATAAACAAAAAGAGATAGAAACAAAACCTATTTTAAACACCAAAAGCTCTAATACCAATGGATACAAACCCTCTAAACAACCAGCCCTTAGAACCTTTGAATTCAATGGAAGATAATCACTCCCAACACCAAGAACAAATTTTTGAGATCTCATTAGAACCAAAAGGAAGCTAAACCAAAAGGAAGTTAAGTCCTTAAAACCCTAATCTTGAGCCGCCACAAGATTGATCACTCTCTTAATAAGTCGGATTTCCATGTATTCAATTAAGAACATATGGAAACAAAGCAAAAGTTTTCTAAATAAACTTTCATTATACATAAAACTGTCTTTTCCAAATGGAAATTGCTTTTTATAGTTAAAATAACCCTAAAAAAAGCGCTAAAACCCTAAAAACATATTTGGTTCAAATAGAATGAATAAGGTGCCCTAAAATAAATTATTAAAAGAACAACTAAAAATGAAACCATAATTAAATAAAAGGCTCATAATTAAATAACATCCAGGAAAAGCCCCAAAACTAGTGAAATAAAATTCTTAATTAACCCATACCCTCATTTGGGTCTTCTAATTCTATCCCTTCTACAACAAGATAGATAAGCATGTTTCATGAAGTTATGGAACCTTCAAATTTTGTCTTGTAATCTTCTAATGCACCTTTTTTGTCAAGCCTTGTAAAGAGTCATTCATTCTTTTTATCCTTGCTCAAGTCATTGGACCTCCAATTCCATGCAAGAGATCTTGTGAATATTTGGTCTTATCAACTTAATTAGCTTGGTCCACACCTTGATCTCTATTAACCTAAAACTCCAATTCTACAACATATTGACGACTATGATTTGTTGTCTCTATTTGATCGAATATGCTTTATTTGTCTTTATCACACATACAAATAAATGTCACAATAAGATGATAAAAAACAAAATATTGTACTAAGATGACAAAAACCACACGCCACAATAAGACGACGACGAAATCACGAAAAAACAAATTAAGACCCAGATCTATGTGGAATAACCATTTTATTAAGAAAAAAATGGTATAGAGATGTGTAAAGAGGTGATTTCAAGGTAAGAATGACAAAAAAAAAAAAAAAAAATCACCCCTTCTTACTTAAGGAAAAGTGGCTCGAAGAGAAAAAGTTGATAGAAAAAGGAGGATAAGGTTTCTTTCCTAAGAAAAAAAATAATGATTGTGATCACTTAGTTAATATGCCTATTTTGTATAATTTCCCTATTTTATTAATGTCACTTGTTTTTTTGCATGATTTTCTACCTAGGTTTTTGTATGTATTTAATTCTATAATCAATTTATTTATTTTTCCTAGATTTATTTTAAGCAATTAATCATGTTTATATTAATAACTTAATGTATATATAATGCACACCAAAAATAAAGACACATCTTGTACATAGGACCCTAAACCATGAGTTATTAAGAATAATATCTTAACCACTTTGTCAAACTCTTTTTTGTGCTACTTTTTTGACTAATATTAACTTTTATTTTAATTATTTAAATTATTTAATAAAAAATCTTTCTTTCAAAATTTTCTACCAAAATGTAATTCTCTAAACTTCTAAAGACAAAATCTCATTATGGACCTCACATTTTTTGCTATTATGCATTTCTCACTTAAAATATGAGATTCGTTTTTATATTTGAAAAACCATTTAAAAAACGGTTTTGGGCTGTCACTTATTTTTGTTTATTATTTTTTAAAAGGGAAAACAAAATAAGAAAGAAAATCATAAATGTAACTCATAATAGAAAAAGCAAGTCTGAGAAAAATCGAGTCTAAGTTCAAGGATTAGGTTATTTATCGAGAAGGTATAATGGCAAGTCGTAGCACCCTTCTAAACCCCTAAAGTAAGGTGTCTACTAAACAAACTAAAAAAAAAAGTGATTTTTGACTAATCAACTAATAAAAGCCGCAAACATACAACAAGCAATTACACGAAAATATATTCAATGCATAATAAATGAATAAAGTTAAACGGGAGAAAATGCGTACCTCAACGGCTATTCGAGAACACAATTGAAACCATGTTAGATCAATAAAAATATAGAATGTTTCATAATCAAATTAGGGAGCATGTTACAAATCCAACGCTGAATTATTTATTAAAATGATGCATGGTATGTTAGGCTCCACCCAAGCCCATTTATCTGTTATACAAATTAGCTCCATAAGATTTTATTTTATTAGAATTGTAGAAATGGAAGTTTAAAATTGAAATTTTGGAAATTGGAAATTTTTAAATAAGATTTTAAATTTGGGAATTTTGAATATGAGAATTTGGAAATTGGGATCTTGAATTTTAGAAATTGAGAATTTTGAAATTTGAAATTAAGGCTCTTGAATTTTGAAATTGAAGATTTGAAAATTTGAAAATTTGAAATTGGAAACTAGGTGACTTGAATTTTGAAATTAGGAATTTGTAAATTTGAAATTTGAAACTTGGAAGTTTGAAATTGGAAATTGAGGGACTTGAATTTTGAAATTGTGGAACTTGAATTTTGAAATTAGAAATTTGTAATTTTTAAATTGGAAACTTGGAAATTCGAATCTAAATCGATACTAATTCAAATCAAGGTAATTTTGAATTTGAAATTGAGAATTTGTAATTTTGAAATTGAAAACTTGAAAATTTGAAATTGGAAATTTGGGGACTTGAATTTCGAAATTATGAATTTTTAATTTTAAAATTGGGAATTTGTAATTTAGAAATTAGGAACTTAACAAGCTTGAAATTAAATCGAAATCGAACTCTCAATTTCAAATCGAAACCTAGAAATTTGAAATTGGGAAACTTGAATTTTGAAATTATGAATTTGAAAATTTGAAATCGGAAATTGAGGACTTGAAATTAGGGCACTTAAATTTTGAAATTAGGAATTTATATAAATTAAGGATGGGAGCTTGTATGGTCAAAGGACTTAAAGGATACGGTCTAAGAACCTAAAGGGTTTGATCAAAGGTCCTAATGGGTTTGGCCAGGGGGTCTAATCAAAGATCAAATGGGTTTGAACAAAGGATATAATGGGTTGCACAAAAGTCCTAATGGACATAGATAAAGGGCTTGGTCAAATGATTTAATGGACTTAGGCGAAAGAGCTTAATCAAAGTATCTAATGAGTTTCATCAAAGGTACTTATGGGTTGGTTAAAGGGCTTAATGGGCTTGCTCAAAGGAACTAGTCAACGAGTTTGGCCAAAAGACCTCATAGGTTGGTCAAAAGGGCTTGAATGAAAGGACAAGTGAGTTAGGTTTAAATAGGTTGATAGGCTTGAAAGCTAATAGGTCAAGCTCTATATATATATATATATATATATATATATATAAAAGGAGAGAAAGAGATAAATATAAATTATGCATAGTGGTTATGAGCTTAAACACTAAAATAATAAAGTAAGATAATAACATATAAGGAAAGACAAATTAGAGTAAAATAATTAAATATAACAAACACCAAGGCAACAAGTTAGGAAATTAGATGCTAAAATGCAACAACATTAAAATAATAATAATAATAATGGACACTAAGATTACAAAAAAAAAGAAAAAAAGTTTTTAGGAATTAAAGAAAAAGATTTTCTATGAGACTAAGGAAAAAGGTTTTTTTTTTTTTAGAATTCAAAAAAAAAAAAAAAATTCTTGAAGTAAATAAAAGGTGCATGGAAAAATGATTTAGCTCAATGTCTCTTAAAGATAAGAATTTATATTTTATTTAGCAGTCATGGGCAGCGATTTAAAAAAACAAATTTGGAAGTCATGTGAGTATGGAGAGTTATTATAAGTAAATGAAGGCATTAATAAGTAACATTAAACTTAAAAGCAAATGAAAGAAAATATTACATTATTATTTCATGGAGTGGGAAATAATCATTACTATGTTTGTGTGGAATGACTTTGAGTATATTGAAGGGTGTGGATGAGAGAGAAAAATTAAAAACAAAAGAAGTCAAAGTCAAATTTTAGTTGCAATAAACAGTTGAAGTATGATCGCATAGTGGTTTGTCTGACACACGAAAAATTGTAAATAAATTAAATGATGGTAGAAACAAGAGAGTTACAAAGATATGAGAAACCTGGAATTTATTAAGAGAGAGAGATAGATTTATTAGGAGTGTAAGAGATGTAAGAATTGTTTAAAGCACACGAATATGGGCTTTATTAAAAGAGATGATACTTATAAAAAAAAAGAAGTTATTTAAGCACATGATGACATGAGAATTGTTACAAGCCACATCAATTTTAGAAATAAGCTTATTTATTAAGGCACACAAACTATTAAAGTGGTAGAGAAACAGAATTCCGAAGACTAATAAAATCCACACAAAAATATGTTAGCACTAAAAATGGAAATCTAGGATTATTAAGTACCTCACAAGTAAGAATATGAATGACTAGGAAATTAAGCATATATGTAAGTAATGATGAGAGACTAAACAAAAGGACTAAGGAGCATTAAATATGAGAGGGAAACATAAGGACAAATGGGCATTAAATAACCAAAAATCAATCCCATTCTCCACCAAAACACCATACAAATTTACAATCAATAATTGGAGCCTTTGAAATCAATTATATATATATATATATATATATATATATATATATATATATATATATATATATATATATATTAATGTCCTTCCATCCAATCAATGGAAATTGTGAAACCCCACCACACGGAAACTAAAACCTAGACTTTGAAAGCCAAAAAAAAAATCCCCAAATACTAATGCTCAATTTTCAATGCTAATATAAAATAAAAAGAAAATCTCATTTGTTTCTAACCTCCCCCAACCTCTCCTACGTACACAAACGTCAGTTCAATCAATTTTCCTCCACACTATTCATATAGATTGTCAAATAAATTAATATATATATATATATATATATATATATATATATATATATTTTAAAGTCATCAAACAATATATAAAATAATCAATCGTGAATAAAAACATAGATTGTATAAACATTTTGGTAGCTAGCTGTGTTAATGGTGCTCTCTTCCCTTCCTAGTTGGCCCCCTCCCCAAAAACCCAAATAGCGGCTACTGCTCCCCTAAAATGATTTCCACTTTCCAAAAACCCTAGCCCCATATTCTCTTTTTGTCTCCTCCCAAGGTAAAGTTAAGCCTCCTTGGTAGATGTTACTTAGCGGCCATCAAAAGGGGGCTTTGTAAAAAAAATGAAAAAGAAAATCCTAAATCATAATGGTGTCAAGTGGCACCATTTAGGGATCTACACTCACCTTCTTTAAACTCTATTAAAAATTCAAAAATTATTTTCTTTTTTTTTTTGGGGATTCAGCACTGCACTCAAATAAATTGAGTTTTAGTTTCAAACAAGACATTAACTAAAAATTGAAAACCATTTTATTTAATTTCTAAAAAATAAAAAATTATTTTCTTTAATTTATAAAAAAATTATTTTCCTTAACTTTTAAATTTTCAAAAATAATTTTCTTTATTTTCTAAAAATTTAAAAAATCATTTTCTTTAATATCTAAAAAAATAAAAATTAATTTTCTTAATTTCTAAAATAAAAAATCATTTTTTTAATTTCAAAAATTCAAAATTCATTTTCTTTGAACTTCCCAAATCATTAAAATATCCAAATTTCAAATCTCTTCTTTTCCAAAGTGACATTCTTTTTTTTTTTCAAAATCCTTAATTAAATTTTCATTTTTCAAAATTTCCCTTTTCAACCTGAATTTTGAAATTCCAATAACATGGTTAGTTTTATAATGTCAATAAAATGAAACCTCCTGGAGTTAACTCGTGTATCAAATAAATAGCCTTTGGTGTGTGGTCCAACATTTCATGTATAATTTTTATAAATGATTTTCAAAATGCAAAAATAAGTCTTGCCTTTTAGTTTTAAATGCATCATAGCAAAAAATGCAAGGTCCATACCCTTTTTTTTAATTTTTTATTTATCAAAGATACATTATTTACTAGCTAGGATAATGTCAAATAATTTTTGTCTACATGAGAACATGGAAAGAGAAGAATTCAATCATTCATTCTTTTGAGAAGAACTTCTGTAAAACCCGAGAAAATCTAATTTTCTAAAAAAATGGTAAAATGGTAATTTCGATCAAAATCCGGAATTTTTCTAAATCTCGGATGACGAAACGGACTTCACTGTTGGAATTGTCTCGCGAAATCTAGATACCACGTCGAATTTCACACTCCGAGATACGTACTAATGCCGCCGGCGCACCACGAAGGTCGTGCCGTATGACGGCTTGTGAGACATGACATGACAAAATACCATCATACTGCATCTACGATTACACGCTGCATGATTAGTGAGAGGATAGAGATAAACGACTTAGATTAAGCCATGTGTCAAAAAGCTTTTAAAATCAAACTAAATGACACAAAAGGGAATTAAGTGAAAAGAATTAAAATATTAAAATAAGACAAAAGGCCATCTTCTTCTCCATTTTCTGGGTCGGGTGCGTGCGCAAGGGTGAATGGGGTTTAGAGAGAGAGCACAGAATCCTCTCTAGATTTCCGCTGACCGTCATTCGTTCTGCCAAGAAGCTGTGCTTGATCTACGCTGCAAGGGTTACGCGTGGACACCGATTTTGTGGAGTTTCAAAAACTCCAAGAGGTAGGGGTCTTCTCTTACTTGGTTTATTCTTTGGATAAAAGTCATTTTAATGGATGAGGATTTGTTGAGGCTTAGATGACCGTGTTTTCAGTCTTAAAATATTTGAACCGAGTGAAGAAAATCCATATTGTGGCCGTGAACAGTGCCGAGCCTAGGGTTCTATTGTTCACGTGATCTGCGCGCGATTAAGGCTGTCGCGATTCAAATGAATTGTTTGAATTGTTATTAGCCCATGTGAGCTAATTTTGATGTTATTATGAATCAATAACATGATTTACGTGGAGTTAATTTTGTTAAGATGCTGCATGTAAAATATATTAAGACGAATTGTTTGAAATGACATAATGATTCCATATGCACGGGGGGCACCTGTAATGGTAGGTGTAAGTGCATGACATGAAAGAAAATGAAAGAAAATGAAAATGGTTGTGAAAGGAATTTCAAGGAAGATTTTTCAAAGAATCAAGCATGTGAGTTGTCCAACAAGCTTCATCTCGCGCTTAACCCATGACTGCTTCTCGAGGATTCATCGTCACGCCCCCACCTTATTCGATCTGATTGCCGAATCCGGAACCTAAGCTGGGTGCAAAGCCATATCTGGGACTTCTTACCTGTTTTTTTATTTTTTATTTTATTTTTTATACAAACAATATTTTTCATAACCAACAATCATTTACATTTACTAATGAACTACCACCGGAGTGGTATCTATTAAAGTTTATACACATATACTAAGTCCCATTTACTTATACAAATTCATATCTAAAACAAACATCAAAGATCGCGGCGCGCCGTGAGCACCTATCTCCGACGGCCCGCCGGTGTAATGTCCCGTCCCTTTATCTCCTCTTCAGCATTCCACACCTGGATTAACACTGTATGTTTTACGCTTAGTGGGAACATATAGACAAAAGAACTAATTGCACAACAATAATCGCCATCACTATCTTTTACTTTTACTATGCATATATCGAAGTCTATTCTTAAGTGTGGACTTCTAACTCATCTCATTTATACATGTGCAGATTTTGCCCTTTCAGATTCCATATCATTATCTTATTCGTATTACCCATGGTAACAATTTGATAAGTTTCAATTTTATATCTCACTATATATTAGCATATATTAGTATGTTAGTGATATATGATGCATATGCATAAATCAAATACACTGCATTGCGATAAATACATATCAATAATCAAACTAATACTCAATTCATATTAGACTTTATCATTATCAATGGTCAAGCCATTAATCAACTCCCTTTAGCAATTACGTTTCATGATCTGGGATGCCCGTTAAATCCTTTTAGTTTTCGTTGTATTAAATTTTCATTTTCAAAAGTGTCGCGACTAATCCTCTTACTTGACCCGGCCATGATCCAAGCTGGAGCCCGGCTGCATCTCGACGCTTAATCAAAAAACATTTATTTCGCCTTATTAAATTTTTTATTTTAAAGTGTCGCGACTAATCCTCGACTTGACCTCAAGTGATCCAGTCGGAGCCCTATTTATCCGGACATTTTCAATTATCTTTCCAAACATGTTGTTTATGTTATTCTATTTCGACCTTTTAATTGCTTAAAGCACTTCTTTTCGCAATCCTAATGACCATTTACAAATCTAAAAGACCCATAACCTTCACACTTAATAACATGCATTTACAAAATAATGCCATTTTATCCACATAAACTAATGCTACTAATTTTCGCATGCTTTCATTTTACACATCATTTATAATTATCACAAACATGCATTTTCAATGCAATAATCCATCTGAATTCAATTTATGAGATTTAAGCATACACATAAAATCTCATTACACTCGTCGTTGTTGGTTATTTACTTTTGACTATTTAATTCACATTTCCTCGACGGATTCCGTTTAATGAATTCCATTCATCATCATTCCCGTAATGTGCCTATACATTTGCCAATTGCCCCATCATGATGGATGTCGGTGCACCCCCGACATGTGGTATTACTTATTCGGTTCTCCCATCAAGACGGATGCCGCTTGGGTGCATCACGACACACGTGGTATCACTTATTCTGCTTCTCCCATCATGTCGGATGCCGCTTGGTGCATCCCCGACATGTGGTATCACTATTCGCTTCTCCCATCAGCGACGGACGCCGTAACACCCGTCCCGAGAGTGTGTACGGTATGTGTAACTCGTATAGATCATGCTTCTTAATTATTTTCGTGCCATAATAGAATTTTTGAAAGTTGTTTTAAAAGAATTGTGGCACTTTTGCAATTAAGGAAAGTTTTGGGGTGGAATTCCAATTATGAAATTTTATGAAATTTTAAAAGGATAATAATAATAATAAATTACCAAAATAGTTCAGGGAAGCCTAGAAAATTCTCTAGATCTCGGATGACCTAAACGGATCGCGGCCAAGCACCTGCCTCAAATCTAGTGACTTTAAAATTTGGTCGACTCAGACAAATAATATGTTACTAATTTCCTGGGTGATAAATCGTCGTGACTCTCAGCACGAGATTTTTACAAAAATCTCAGGTTTAAAATGCCTTGAGTTAAAGTTCAATTAAAATAAGAACTAAAAGAAATAAAATTTTTCGGGATAGAAATGGACCCGAATGGAGCAATAGAATTAGTTTATCCAAATAATAATAATAATAATTAAAGAAAAAGATTTAAAAAAAAAAAAAAAAAAAAAACGAAAATCAAAATGAATAAAAGGAAAGTGGCAGGGACGGACGGCAGAGCGTGGGAGGAGAACGGGAGAGACGATTTTTTTAGTTTTATTTTCTCTTTTCGTTCTTTCTCAGATTTACGGAAATCAGATCGTAGGCTTTCGTTGGAGCAGAAGGCAAAATTGGACTACGCGAAGAGAGCTACGCATAGGTACCAATATCTTAGCCTTTTGTCAAACTTTAAAAGGTAGAAAATTTGCCTACTTGTGTTATTTCCTTTCAAGCCTAAAGGTCACATGTGAATTAAATTTTCTGGTAGACTAAGAAATGAATCTGGCCCAAAATTTTGGGACTAGCTAGAAATTTTATGAATATTCTCGACCTGCTCGACAAATAAAGGCTGAATTTTTAATCGTTTTCGACACTGGGTTGAAATTTCAGAGTATAGTCTGACAAGTCTTATTGCACTTTAAACGTTTCTGCATTTTTGCACTATATAAAGTCCTTCAAATAAAAGTTGACTAAAACAAGATAGTTTTTATAGGCATTTAATGTGTATGGACATTTTGTCAATTTCTCTACATCATATTATCGGCGTCCATATCGAATATAGACTAGCACGAAAGTTTTGTTAGAATTGAAGTTCGCTGATATAGTCACTTTGAAAGCCCGGTATGTTTTATGGTTAAAACGTTAAACTGAGGGGCATTGCAATTTGAATGAATTGTGTAGGCGATTTGAGCATCCGATCCAGAATTCCAGAGTACTGATAAGATTTGAAAGAAATTAGTCGAGAAAAGGTGAGTACTCAAAATCATTTTCTAAAACGAAAGTGTTTAAATTACAATTTTGTAAAGTGCTTTGAAAATATAGATTTATAAAGCATTTTTTTACCTCCCAATTGTTATACTCAGCAGAAAAGTTTGATTTCGGTATTTAAGAAACAGCTTTGGCCCGATGAAGAAAACCCTGGGATGGCACAAAATTTCGCTTCCTGGCCATGGTTGATTTGCATGGCAAGGTTATGGGATATTATGATTCAACTATATCGGGCCTGGTCGGCAATTGGGGGTTAGATCTAGTATATATTTATATAGTGAGTCGCCCTCTGCACATTCGAGGTATATAGTTAGTGTGCTGACTTAGTACATAGCGATAAGGTGTTGGTTCTGAGGTTCCATCACCGAGCATTTTGGTCCCAAGGTTCCATTATGCTATATAGATCACGCCGTGTTCACCTGACCATCTTAGCCTGTGTAGTGTTCGGTTCACTACCGATGCCGTGCGTTCCGAGGCATCACTTCTAGGGTATTTCAGAACACGTTGGTTGGTACGTGATTTCCAAAAGATAGCACTTTCGATATTAACCACCACCTAAACTGCCAGCAAGGTAAACGCTTCAACAAAGAGAAATTAGCTGCACGCTTTAAATGGTTTTTATAGCAAAACTCGCTTTCATAAACAGCTTTTACAACCATTTCGTATTGCATTTTCATATTGGGTGTACAAACAAAGGCATGCCAAAGATTAGGAACTTATAGCACTCACCGGTCTGCTTGCCTACGCTTCGTAAAATAATTTTCAAAGTGTGTGTCAAGCCGAAAGACCTTCCAGATCCTTATCCTAGACGTCGTGTCATGATTATATATAAGATAAGGTGTAAAATTAAAAAATAGTAAAAGTTAAAATATGCATTCAGATACGTGAAATATATTTCAGAAATACGCATTTACCGCTTCGGTAAAAACAGGCCATGGTAAAATTATGTCGGATTGATCCTATTCATATTTCATTTATGCACTGCAGGCCCTTTATCGTCAGAAATGGACATTCGAAACATCGGAGCGTATTTTGTTTTATACAGTGATTTTATTTTGCTTGACCACCGTGGCAAATAAGTATGTCGCCGGATTTTCGCAAATCTAAAGGTGTGATTTTGATAGAAAAAATGAAAATTTTTATAACCCACGCTTCTAACAGCGCTTCATAGCTTTAACCGCTAGCTTCATGGTAAACTTTCAAAATGAACAGCGTTTCATCGGAGGTGTTATCGGGAGTTGCCGGCGCATTTCCCGCCACTAGGAAGGGTCTCACAACTTGGTATCGGGGAGCGCTTAAAGGATGGGTCACTGCTTTTCGCGCTTCCACAGATTTCCTATAGAATTGTTTTTATAATAATGATTTTCTATCGCAACCTACATTGTTTTGCTAATCCTTACATGCATCGATATCAAAAGTGCCACCGAATCTCAATCTTGAAATTCACAAAGATTATGTCCGGACGAGGTCATAGAGGTCGCATCTAGGATCTCCGCACTCCGAGGCACCACCAGAGAGATATGCCGAGCACACCCCTAGATCCGAAATGCTTCCAATGAATCAACCCTGCCAGAACCATCGAGGGCCGCTGCACTAGGTGGCGGTACCCCGACGATGGATCGTGTTATATTGTGACAGTTACAGCAAATATCTGGGCCGTACAGAGCTCTCCGTATATGTAGGGGCAAGGATAGAATGCTCTAAATTAAAGGGGTTAAACTTGATGATGGTACCATGTAATTCGCAGGTGGTACTTATGGTTAGATAGGGTTAGCGTTCTAGCTATTATATGGTGACGTAGACATGAGGTCTTTCCACCATAATTGTCGGAAAAGGTGGATGGACACGAGGTTCTTCCACCGACATCAGAGACAATGTGTTTCCCTGTGTTTACTAGAATACACAAGAAAAAGCAAGCAATAGTTTATGAAAAGTTTTTAGAAACTTTAAAGAAGCAAAGAATTTTATGAAAATCGAGGCTACACTAAAGGTAGAAAGGATCGTGTTAGTTCTAAACTCAGGGGCGGTCGCATAAAGAAGAGAGGTGCTCCAAGACTAGTCAACAGACACTAGTCACGAGAAAGAAAGGAAAGAAGTGGACCAGCGGTGAGGCTCAGATGAGGAGTAGCATTCAGCCAGTGGATCCGTCTCGATCACCGCAGACTCTAGGAGGTGGTGCATCTTTCGTGATCATTTTTTCCATTATGCCCTACATGTCGTAGGAGGTATCTCTGAGAGTGTGCGTGATGAATATGACAGATGTTTCCATCATGTGGGCAAGAAGGTCACTTTATCGTAGACCGCCCACGCTAGCATCTGTGAGAGACCTCCGAGGTAGGTACAGAAAGATCTACCCCGTGCACCAAATGTCCCACTTCAGGGCCGGGAGCAGGGGTGGTTCAGCAGAGGTGGCGTGATGAAGACCTCGGGGTAGAGGTCGCGGTAGGGTGCAGAGTGCAAGAGGCGCACCTCGATTAGCCGTATTCGCAGTGGTACTGTAGACTGTGCTCCTGCATTTACAAATACACAAATAGAGGCGTATGCATCACCGCATCGTGATTACCGGTATGATTTCAAGACGATCATGATGCATATGCATTGCAAATCTGTGAGCCACTCATTCATTTATTTCAAGCATTCATTCCAGAGGCACCCGATAGAGTCCCAAATTCCTATGATGGTCGTATGGTGGTTTCCGTACCTAATGGGGATACTATGACATCCGAAAGGATAGTTCCAGGTAGTAGATTGGTGATCCAGAATAAGGATTTTCCAGCAGATTTGATAGTGTTAGGTATCCATGATTTCGATATAATCTTGGGTATGGATCAAGTTATCCGTGCATGTAGCCACCTTAGGATTGCTATAAGAAAGAAGTAAGATTGGTTCGGCCAGAGGAACCAGCGTGATATTTCGGGGAATCAGAAGAGAGATCGCCCCTAGTCTCATTAATGCCATGACCGCCGAAAAATGCTTCAAAGGTCGCTAAGGTTATCGGCATTTGTAAAGGGATAGGAGACAAGAGGGGATTAATGACCGGAAGATCCCCATAGTCAAAGAGTTCCCGCATGTCTTCCGCATGATATTTCAAAGCCACTCCTGATAGAGAAATCGAGTTCGTTATCAACTAGTTCCGTGGACTGAGCTTCATATCCATTCCCTCCATACGTAATGGCGCCTACAGGTCAAAGAATCAAGGCACAATTGGAGAATTACTACAAAGGCTTCATCCGACCTAAGACTCACCGTGAGCTCAGCCTCTCTTCAGAAAGAAGAAAGATGAAGCTTACTATTGTGTATAGACTATAGACACCGACATGACAATACGCAACCGCATCCGCTTCCTCGTATAGATGGAGCTATTTGACCACCAGCTGGATCTCGGGTATATTCTAAGATTGACCTAAGGTCAGCTACCACGCTGAGGGTCCGGAGAATGATGTTTCTAAGACCGCTCGTAATCCAGATACGGTCACTACGAGTTCCTAGTGATTATCTCTGATCGACTAACGCCCCAGCCTGCTCATGGATTTGATGAACAGGTATCTACCGTATTTAGATAAGTTTGTGGATCGTATTCATTGATGACATTCTAGTTGTACTCAGTAGCTTCGAGGAACATGCGTGAGCATCTTTGGACAAGATTATGCATTCTTAGAGAGCGCTTTATACGCTGTTTAGTAAGTGCCGCTTTGTCATGTGTAGCTTTGGTCAAGGTCATTTCAGCATATATTAGTGTGATCCTCGAAGATTGAAGAGTATGAACTGAACTCACAAATGTTTCTAGTTCAGCCTTGATCGTGTTATTACAGAAATTTGTTGATGGATTTTCAAGAGGTAGTACCCGCTTGACCAATCTATTGGAAAAGGATCAGGGAATTGAGTGGTCGACACTGCCAAAGATAGTTTTGAGGGAAATGTAGATCGTAGATTGACGACAACCCAAGATAGCACTACCGTCAGAAAGGACGGTTAGCGTGGTATATAAAGATGCCTCCTGCATATGGGCAGGTTAGGGTGTGTTTTGATGCAGGATGGTGAGGATAGCTTATGCTTCCTGCCGCTTAAAGAAGCATGAGCAGAACTACCCAACCCATGATTTAGAACTAGCAGCCAGTTGGTTTCGCTCTAAAGATCCGAGACACATCTACACGGGTGTTCTCGTCGACATTCACCGATCATAAGAGCCCCGCAATATATCTCACTGTAAAGAGCTTAACTTAAGGCAACAATAAGGGTTGGAGTTGATTAAGGATTATGATCACATCGATAGAGTACCATCCAGAAGGCCACTGTAAGGTTTATGCCTTAAGCCGAAACCGGAGGGTCTCTATACTTATATGCGCATGCGATATCTCCCATTGTTGATAGAGTTGAGATCTTTGGGAGTTCAGCCAGTGTAGTCGATATAGAAACATCTTTTGACATCATTTTATGTTCGCCTCTCTCTAGTGGATCGATCAAGGAAGGTCGAAGGTGTTTCGTAGATGATTAAGCTGAGGCGAGGATCGAGGTGTAGGAAACCAAAGTTCCGACAGACGATGGCGAATAGTTAGAGGGAGTCGAATGTGTACCCGAAATGTGAACTAAAAAGTGGAAATCACAAGAGGCTTCACTTCTTCGATATGCCATGCACCCCCGGGTAGCACCAAGATGTATCATACTGAGGGAGCATTATCAGTGGAAGGGCATGAAAGGAAATTGCAGATTTCAGATCCGTATGCCTAACCCGTCAGCAGGAAGGCAGAGCACCGTAAGCCCGCAGAGATATGTTCCCTTCCGTCCCCTCATGGAAGTGGGATAAGATTACTATGGATTTTGTTACCAAGCCCGAGAACTCCTGAGACAACACGATGCCATATGGGTGATAGTGGATGTACTAACGAACCAGCATTTTCTCCCGCTAGTAATGATGACCCATTGACAAGTTGGCCCACTATATGTGGAGGGAGATAGTTAGATTACATGGTGTTCCGATATCGAGGTCCTGCATCAGACCCCGATTCACATCCGCATTTTTGGTCCAAGCACAGGATGCCATGACTCGACTGAGACTTTGAAGACAATTCTTTCCTCATCCTCGTGACCGGGATGGTCATCAGAGAGAACTATTCGTATTATCTAGAGGATATGCTTAGAGTATGCGTATTAGAGTTTATGGGAAGCCGATATGCATTTATCTCTCGACGGAGTTCGCCACAACAAATATCAATCCAAAGATAGGCATGGCTCCATTTGAAGTATTACATTTAAGTGTCGCACCCGTATGCGTCGGGATGAAGTAGGAGTAGAGGAAACTAATAGGCCCGCAGTTAGTACAAGATTACCTTAGATAAGATCCAGATTGTCCGAGACACTCAAGATAGCCAGAGATGCATTAAAAGAGATATGCGGACAAACGTAGGGATCTGGCTAGCTTAGTGGGCGAGTAGGGTCTTTCAAAGTTTCTCCTTGGAAAGCAGGTCTCGACGAAGACGTATGGAGTTTCAGGCCCATACATAGGGCCATAAGGAGATTATTGCCGAGCTGGGACCATTAGCATATAGATTAAATCTTCCTCCGTAAAGGTCTAAGGTTCATAATGTGTTCTTTATGTATCCATGTCTGTAAGTACATTCCAGATCCCTCCCATGTACTCGTAGATCACCAAGAGAACTAAAGGATAATTCGACCTATAAGGAGCAAACTCCAACGCATAGTAGATCACAGAGCAGATTTTATGGAATAAGGTCATTCCAGAATAAAGTTTTATTGGAAATTCTCATGGGATTAAAGAGGCTACAATGAGTCGAGGCTCGTATGCGCAATAATATCCCTCTTGTTTTGATTAAGGTATCCTCTTTATAGTTTCTTTTACATTTCCGAGGACGAAATGCTCTTTAAGGAGGGAGGATTTGTAACACCTACCCGAGAGGGTGTACGGTATGTGTAAATCGTAGGCACTAAGGGCTTCCTTAATTATTTTCGTGCCATAATAGAATTTTTGAAAGTTGTTTTAAAAGAATTGTGGCACTTTTGCAATTAAGGAAAGTTTTGGGGTGGAATTTTAATTAAATTTTATGAAATTTTAAAAGGATAATAATAATAATAAATTACCAAAATAGTTCGAAGCCTAGAAAATTCTCTTAGGATCTTGATGACGAAACGGATCTGCCGTTAAATTGCCTCACAAATCTAGTGACCTTAAAATTTGGTCGCACTCGAGACAAATAATATGTTACGAATTTCGCGATAAATCGTCAGTGACTTCAGGACTAGATTTTACAAAAAATCTCGGTTTAAAATGCCTGAAGTTAAAGTTCAATTAAAATAAGTGAATCAAAAGAAATAAAATTTTTCGGGATAGAAATGGACCCGAATGGAGCAATAGAATTAGTTTATCCAAATAATAATAATTAAAGAAAAAGATTTAAAAAAAAAAAAAAAACGAAAATCAAAATGAATAAAAGGAAAGTGGTTGACTCCGACCGAGCGTGGAGAGAACTGGAGAGACGATTTTTAGTTTTATTTTCTTTCGCTCTTTCTCGTGATTTACTTAAATCGCACCGTAGGCTTGTCTGAGTAGTATGGGCAAATTGGACTACGCGAAGAGAGCTACGCATAGGTACCACTATCTTAGCCTTTTGTCAAACTTTAAAATAAGGTAAAAATTTGCCTATTTGTGTTATTTCAAGCCTAAAGGTCATGTAATGGCTGAATTTTCTTGTAGGACCGTAGTGTCAGAATCTTCTCAGCTTCCAAAATTTTTAGGGATCAGCCAGAAATTTTTAGGAATATTCGACCGTGTTCTATCGGGGCCGTATTGAATTTGGGATCGTTCGACAGTTCAAGGAAATTTCGTATATGGCCCGATTAAGTTCGACAGAATTTTCAGAAATGTTTCGTATTTTTAGACTATATGGAAAGTCCCTTCAGTCAAAAGTTGACTAAAACAGATAGTTTTTATAGGGCATTTAATGTGTATGGACATTTTGGTCAATTTCACATCATATTATCGATGTCCATCGAATATGATCAAAGACGCAAAGCTTGCTAATTGAAGTTCGTTTGATATAGTCACTTTGAAAGCCCAAAGTGTTTTATGGTTAAAACGCAACCGAGGGCATTTTCGTAATTTGAATGAATTGTGTAGCCATTTGAGCATCCGACGAGAATCTAGAGTGCGTTTGACAAGATTTGGAAAGAAATTAGTCGAGAAAAAGGTGAGTACTCAAAATCATTTCTAAAACGAAAAGTGTTTTAAATTACAATTTTGTAAAGTGCTTTGAAAATATAGATTTATAAAGCATTTTTTATTACCTCCCAATTGTTATACTCAGCAGAAAAGTTTGATTTCAGTATTTAAGAAACAGTTTGGCCTGATTTAGCAAAACCCCTAGATGGCACAAAATTCGCTTCCTACGATGTATTTCTATCAGGCATGGCAAGGTTATGGGATATTATGACTAACTATATTGCCTGGTCGGCAATTTGGGGTTAGATCTAGCATATATTTATATAGTGAGTCGCCCTCTGCACATTCGAGGTATATAGTTAGCGCGCTGACTTAGTACATAGCGATGAGGTGTTGGTTCCGAGGTTCCATCACCGAGCATTTTGGTCCCTGATTCCATTATGCTATATGATCCAGTCCACCTGGACCATCTAGCCGGGTAGTGTTCCGAGGTTCACTACTCATGCCGTTCCGTGTCCCGAGGCATCACTTCTAGGGGTATTTCCAGAAATGGGCCACAGTGGTTGGTACTTGATTTCCAATATAGCACTTTCAGATATTAAATCCTACCACTCGAAACGGTTTTCTGCACAGTTAAATCAGCTTCAACAAATAGAAATAGTTTTCAGAATGAAGCTTTAAATGGTTTTTATAGCAAACTCGCTTTCTCTATAAAATGTTTACAACCTACTGCATGTGACTTTCATATCGAGGTACAAAACAAAGCGATACAGATTTAACTTATAAGATCACCGGTTCTCGCTTGGCCTACGCTTCGCTTTTAAAATAATTTTTCAAAGTGTGTTGAATAAAGACCTTCCAGATCCTTAGTCCTAGACGCTGTGGTCGTGATTATATATAAGATAAGGTGTAAATTAAAATAGTAAAAAGTTAAACGTGGTGCATTTTGTATATAAATATATTTTGTAAAATATGCATGCATGGTTTTGAGAAATGTGTCATGGTAAATTACGTCGGATTATCCTTATCTTATATTTTGATGATACCTGTGTCCTTATCATTCAGAATGACATTCAAAACATCGGGAGTGTATTTTTGTTTTATACAGGTGACTTTGTATTTCGGGTCAATTCACCGCAAATAAGTATGTTACCGGATTTTCAAGTAAATCTAAAGGTGTGGATTTTGATAGAAAATGAAAATTTTTATAACCCACGCTTTCCAAATACGCCAAAGAAGTGAATCTACTTAGCTTCATGGTAACTTGTCGTACGAGCGAGCTTACCGGGAGTGTTATCGTGGAGTTGCCGCAGATTTCCCCCGCTGCCAGGAAGCGGTCCGCTGGGAGCGCCGCTTGGTGCATCCCGACATGTGGTATCAATTATTCGGTTCTCCCATCATGACGGATGCCGTTTGGTGCATCCCGACATGTGGTATCAATTAAATGTCATACGCCATCATGACGGATCCAGTTGGTGAATCCCGCCAAGTGGGACATTTCTTCAATGCCATACGCCATCATGACGGGATGCCACTGGTGCATCCCACAAGTGGGACATTGTACCTCCGGTGCCTTCGTGACGGATGCCGAATGGTGCATCCCGTCGCGGTTCATCTCGATATATCAATTAATTATTTATGACTCGGACCTCGCTTAATGAATCCCGCCTTATCATCATTCATATCTACCGTGGGTTTTCAAATATCCCATTTCAATTTCATAATCACTTCAGATATCTTTCAAAGATATACTCAATCTATGTACATTATTTCATAAACTCATTCACATATTCATTCACGTATACTCATTCATGTATACTCATTCATGTATACTCATTCATAAATACCCATTCACATATTCATTCACGTATACTCATTCATGTATACTCATTCATAAATACTCATTCATAAATTCATTGACGTATACTCATTCATGTATACTTATTCATAAATACTCATTCACATATTCATTCTTCACATATTCATTCACGTATACTCATTCATGTATACTCATTCACATATGCCTTCATGTATACTCATTCATACACTCCTTCACATATTCACTCATGTATACTCATTCATGTATACTCCTATCATTTGTTATCATTTTCTGGTTATATGTGATAATAATCATATATCACTTAACCACAGTATATGTTCATGACATATTGCTCATGTTCACAATCATACCAATTGCTTTCATTTTCATTTTCCATAATCATTTTCATGTTTCATGAACACATCTTTACATTCTTCATTTTCACATTTTCCCTTTGTTTCATGTCTATTACATATGACACTTCATATTCTTGTGAAGTATGATGTATGGGAATCACACCTCATTCATATATTCTTATTCCTCTATGAATCTACTTACTTAGGAAGTGGAATCAACTAATCGATCATTCAAACTAAAGTTGTGGCATTTTCATGCCAAACTAGTCGGTTTTACCTGGATTACACTTAGAACAGTTCGTATTACTAATTTTCCGGGATCTTAACTTCATGTTTGACTCTAGGTCATTGTACTATTTTAAAGATAAGGCGCCATGCTCCTATTCCAACTGGAATCACCCAATTCGGAGCATCGAAACTCAAGTTACGTCCGAAACAACCGGACTACTCTATGTTCAAAACTGAAATCAGAATTTGGTTTCGGTACATACCCCACTGAAAGCTAATTTTTAGGCCACTTCGATCAGAATTTGGCAATTCCTATTCTTAAGTTTTGCTCTCCTCAAGTTCATTTTACGTAGCCTACCAATCACTCAAATCGGATAAGAAATAAACAAGTTATGGCCAAAATACAAAACTGGTCTAAATTGGGAATCAGCAGTGTGTGCAATGGTACACCCCTAAAGTGTACCGGTACACTTTGGCCAAAAATGACCAGAACACAATGTGTACCGGTACATGTTCAAATTGTACCGGTACACATGACCCGGGAATGCCCAGAATGTGTGTTTTTGTCCCATTTTTCCATATTTTGATACTCAAATCAACTCTACACTTCAAACACACATCAAAACCACTTTCAATTCACCTTGGAATCTCTTTTATACTCAAATCATCTTTCAATTCTTATCTTATGCACTCTATTAAACTCAAACATGTTTTCTATTCATCTTTATACAAAGCCTAGGTTTTACTTCCAACCCAACCTCAAGAAATCTGTGGATCCCTTTCAAACCTAGAACAAGAACAATTGTGTTCATACTTTACATAACCCTTAAAACCCAAAAACACAAGTAATGAGAACTCTAGGTCCTCTCATAGCAAAACCCTAGAGAAACAAAGGGATTTCCATACATAAATTCATTCTAGGGTTAGGTTTCTCCCCAACCCACAAACATATATCTAGGACAAGAAATCCATAATAAAACCATATAGTTCCATACCAAAATCCAAGTTCCATACCTTGAGCTCAATTTCGCTGGGTCTTCTTCTTCTCCTTCTTCCTCTTCTCTTTCTTCTCTCCTCTCCCTTCTCTCATCATTCACGTTTTGGTCCTCAAATGAGAGACCAATTGCTCTTATTTAACCTTTCGCTAAGGCCTTGCTCATGACATTTTTAAACATTTTTCTCATTTTTTGCACTTAAGCCCTTTTATTCTCTTCTATTCTCAATTTAACTTACACATTTTATACTTTGGCATGCCATCTTTTCACAATTTTCATAATTTCATACCAACTTCTTGATTTATGCCATTTATGTCCTCAAGTGGTAAATTACATATTTACCCTGGCTTTATTATTAATTCCTGGTCCCTGCTTTATTTCCCGAAATTTCCTATTTAGCTTATAATATACCCTAACAAGTCCGAAACCTTAGGGTATATTTCCCTGGGTGTTACACCACCAAAGAATTCGCCCTGAGGGTTGTCTTCATCAGATTTAATCAAACTCTGGGTGAAGACGTCGGCAACAAAACATTTTGTTTGAAACTCCGTATTTTTTCTCACATTTGGCTTAGGCATGTGTGAGGGAGTCGGTGAGGACCTCAGACACGACGTACGCATATCCGCAGTGATCGCATTTTCGAGTGTTTGGCTGCCATTACACGTGCACTTATAAGGGAGTAACCCATGCAGTGACATCACCACGCATCGTCTCACCCCGGCCGATGATCATTATTTCGCACAAGTGAAACAAGATTTTATGATCGACTCTCACTAGAGGCCACTTTTTAGAAGAAAACCGGATTATGACTTTGACATTTTCTTTGTATGTTGTATTAGAACTCTAAATTTTGATATATGTTTTGGTTAAGAGTAATGTAATAACTCTTGAACTATTATAATATAGTTGGTTAGATTTTTATGTAGTATTGGATGTATAGCCAAATAGCCATTTTTACTATGTATGTCTCAACATGAGACATGTGTATTCCACGGTTGATGGTGTATTCAACGACCCTTGAGAATTTGGGGCGTCACAACTTCATCTTATTTCTCAAGAGAAAATTTTGAAGCTTAGCTTTTAAAAAAATTTCTTAGATTTTATCAAGTTTCTTTTGAAGCTCAAAGACTTTCTTTTTAAGTAAGGTATTTTTCTAATCAACTTTGTTAATGTCCTTGAGCAATTCTTTATATTCAACTAGAAACTCAGCATAATGGGAATTAGAGTTTACCTCATCAAGATCGTCAAATTCCTTGAGGCACATGTTGGCAACCTCTCTTTCCTTCTCATCGTTTGAGAAGTCTTTACTTTGGCTCATAGTAGCCATCACAACTCTCATTTTTCTCTCTTGGCCTTGTGGAGAGGAAAACATACTTGACATGACCAATTTCTTACACTTGTAGCAAATTACATCCTTTGCTCCTTCTCTCGTTTCTCTTTCTTCTCTTGATGGCCCTTCTCTATTGTAGTTGTTTATTTTATTGTACGTTCACCCATTGAATTTATCCTTCAACATTCACTTGTGGAATTTTTTTTTGTGATGAGAGCAATGTTGTCTTCATCTTCATTTATCTTTTCCTCTTCAATCCTTATTTCTTCTTTGGCCTTAAGATCAATACCCTTCCTTTTGCTCTCTTCTTCTTTCTTTCTTTTTGCTTCCTTTGCTAGCTTTAATTCATAGGTCATCAATCACCCTGCAAGCTCTTTGAGTGGGAGCTATTACAAATCCTTTGATTCTTCAATAGTCATAGACTTGATGTGCCACTTAGAGGGGAGTCATTTTAGAACCTTCTTAACATATTTGAATTCATCATACACACTTCCCAAGCTTTTAAGACCATTGATGTTGTATGTAAACCTAGTAATCATCTCAATTATTGATTTATTAGATTTTATTTCAAACATTTCATACTCATATACAATAGTTCTAACTCTAGACTCTTTAACTTGAGTAATTTCTTCATGGGTTACTTCAAGTACCCTCCGCACTTCCTTTGTTGTTTTATATTAATTAATTTTATTATATTCATTTTTATCCATAATACAAACAAGAATATAAATAGCTTTAGAGTTCATCATCATACTCCTCAAGGAGTCTTGGAATAGCCATCAACAATTTTAATAAGAAAAGTATAACCATTCAAAATTGCTTTTCAAACCTTAAGATAAAGAGATTCTAAATACCAAGTTATTTTTGTTTTCCAAAATTGAAAATTGGAACACAAAAAGAATGGTGGTTTGTTGATACAAAAACTCTCAACTTAAAAAAGACTCGTGCTAGCCATTTTCCTCTTAGATAATTAAGCCTCTAAAACAAGAGGGCTAGCTTTGATACCAAATGTAAATGTAAATGGCTTCGCAAGTAACTCAAGAAGGTAGGTGAATTGGGTTTTTCAAAATTTTTTTGTCTTGACATTTCAATGACACATATTAGATAGATAGGGTAAAGAGAAAGCAAACTCGTTTTTATAGTAGTTCGACGCTCACTTACCTACACCCACTTCTTTTCAACCTTCAAGCCGTCGAGAGTTCCACTAATTCCAAGCTTAAAACCAAGCTTCTTTTTTTGTACACTTGGATTTCAGTCTTCAATGGGCAACTTACAAATCACCTTCACGTAATCTTCTTTTAAAGCTTTTACGCTGTAATGTTCACTGTTTGAATAAAAAGCAACACACTCTATTACTAGCTCAAAACAATAAACAATACAAGTTAAGTTATGATGAAAAGCAACGATATACTACTTAGGTATGCAAGTAAATGCACCAGGGAGAGAATGAGAGTTAATGAGCAAGAAAATGTAGTTTTTAGGCTTTAATGTAAGTAATCTCATACCAATAAATGATCCCTAAATATTTATTAATGGGGGAGGAGTCAAGCATCAAAAGTGCCTCAAACCCCTTGTCTAAATGACCATAAGGAGCGTCTAGATGACTAGTTGTTGGAGCATCAAATACTTTGCAAGTTACTATTACCTTGTTTTGAAAACTAATCTTCCTCATCCAGATAACCTTTACACCTAGTCCAAACTACCTATGCCTCGTCTGAATGAGTAAGCTCTAGGGATGGCAACAAAGCGAGTTTGAGATAGGTTACCCCTATCCCATCCCCATTCCCTATTAATCTTTCGTATCCCATCCCCAACTCAAACCCACGTTTGGTAGATTTGGTCATTCCCATACACGTTAAAAAAAAATCCAAGAGCCCAGTTACCACCCCGGATAAACCAAACAAATAAGAATACTAAATAAACAATCAACATAATCCTTGTTAAGCAGAAAAAAAAAATCCAAAAATTACTTTCATTACCAAGCAAAAAAATCGATATCAAGATTGAAATCAATAGAATACTAATCAACAATCCTAAAACCATTGTTAGATGATTAAAAATTTATGAAAAAAAATCAAGCAATTGGATCAAGGAAGAAGAAGCCATGGGCTTGAACCCTAAGGTCACTTGTCCTGCCAGCCCCATTACTGGCAGACAAAGAAGAATATGATATCGCCACCCCATCATAGCCATTGGAATGAAAAAGAAGTCTTAGATGACCATCGACCCAATCGCAACCACCATTAATAGTAAAAGAAGAAGAAGATAATGTTGCCCCCTAAGCTAATCGACCCTAACATAGCCATCAATTAGCAAAGGCAAAAGAATCTCACACGATAAGAAAGAAAAGAAGATAATGTTGCCCCCTAAGCTAATCGAACCTAACATAGCCATCAATTGGCAAAGGCAGAAGAATCTCACGCGATAAGAAAGAAGAAGCTGAAGACGATAGGGCGATAAGGGGAAGAATCCCAAACAAAGAGGAAAAAGAAGCTAAGGTGGATGAGACAACGTGAATTAGGATTTAGGGTTTGTTGAGGGGTTTAAATACCCTGGACTTTTTGGGTATTAAATGATGTTTAAGGGTAGTTTTATAAATACAAATTGAGGCGGGTTGGACCAAAATTTGTTCCCAACCCAAACTCGATTCGGATTTTAATGAACTTCCCCATACTTGATAAAAAATCGTTTATGGAATTCCAAAATCAGTCCCAATTAGGGTAGGGGGGGTGGTTATTGGGTTGAATTTCCATCCCTAGTGAGCTCTCGGGAGAGTTCAAAGTTTACGGTCAATACTTGTCCGAACGACCAACTGGGTCTCTCGTCTAGACAACCCAGCTTCCGCGTCTATATGAGCAAGCTTTTTAGACCTCCGTGGGGGCCTCGTCCAAACCTTGTTTGAATAGCTAGAACTGGTCGTCTAGCTTCTCATCCGGTTGACCCCTCTAAAGGTTATCTTGATCATGTTTTTGGTTCTTTTCAATCATAAACCTTAGACACCTTATTCAACCACATTTTATATCCAATTACACTTTAAATGGCTAAGGTTTGATAATGAAGCTCGGGTTATAAAAGGTTTTATGCAATTTAAAGCTAAAAATCAAGTTTATAATGATGCATGTATGAAAAATATATCCTAAAGTGCACCAATCATTCACCTCACATAGGAATTGTAAGCACCCCTTTCTGGTCCGACCCGATTGGTGGGTCCGAACCGGTCTCGTAGGCACTAGCCGACCATTTATTAAACATATTTCATTTAGACATTTAAAAGTCGCCCCCCCCCCTTCTTTTTTTTCTTTTCGTGAAACGCAAGCCGGTTTCAATCGTTTCTATAGGCCCATAAACATTTACATTTAAAAAAAATGCATTTACAATGAAGGCATTTCATGCCCATTCAAAATAATATACAAAATCATTTCAGAGTTTAACTCTTTTGATCACAAAACATCAATTATTCAAAAGTAGGATGGATGCATATGACGGAGTATATACTTTTACTCCGCAAGTTTCTTGATGACTCTGCACTCCTCGATCTTGTCCTTCGTTCATGTTCATTCGGTACCTGCGCATAGATAAAAACTACGCGCTAAACATTTTCATGCTTAGTGGTTCTATACGATTCTCTCTTTATTTCAGTTTAAATCAAATCATGCAATTTCCATAAGATAATGCTTTCGTACTTTCTTAAATGACCAATGTAGTATAATACATACATAAAGATATATTTTCATTTAATCAATTACAATTCACTGGTCATCTCAAACTATGCATTTTCATGTGCAACAAATCATTCAGATCATAAATCATGCACTTTTTCATTCTCATTATCATTTTTCATTTTAGCTCTTATCAAATTTAACCTATGCATTCGGTGCACAAGATAACGAATCACCCGCACCTGGGCCTCGGGCTGGGTTGTAGGCCTGCAAACACCGCTTTTATAAAAATATGTACTGGTCAGGTGTACACTACCGATACTGTCCCACTGGGCCACGGATCGGTATGCCACAATCTTACGTTTGTTCGACTCTTATTGGTATACCAATCTATCCTTAACTCGAATTTAACGGTTAACATTCTATTAAGGGCATTCATATCATTTATAGAAAATTACAATATAGTATGTATTTTTATACAAACAAATCATTTCAATACTCATGCAATTTTCATGTCATTCATTTTGCAATAAATCAATTTCTCAAATTTCTTAACTTAAATCAACTTGCAATTCATTTCACAATTTATTTGCATCAAGTCAATTTAAAACAATTCAACATGCAATTCAAACATTTTGGAGATAGAGATGAGAAATAATGAGAGTAGGTGTAGAACAAACCCAAAAAGCTTTGTACTTTGATTCAAATCCTCGGAATCTCGATCTCAGTTCGGGCTTTTCTCATCGTTAGCCCCTATTCCAATACAATTAAATAAAAATATTATTCTTGCATACTAGTGATTTTGGTTAGGGTTGATTTTCGGAGCTTAATATCGTATTCTTAATCTCATTAGCAAATAAGGGCAAGATATAAGCCCTAAGATGGTTGTTAGTTTCCAAACTTTAATCTATCACATAACCAAAATACTAAAAATTTCCTACCTTATAATCCTTTCCAATAGTACTCTGATCAACTAAACCATCCCCAAAGGAAGATTAAGCCAAAACCTCGCAACCACTACACCACATGCAAGGACCGGTTATTTTCTAGTTTTGTACTGACTTTTGGCTACTCCAAAATTATTTAAACAGCCTTCAAAAATTATGAAACTCTCTATTTTATTCCTTTATATATCCAATGACATCTCTGAAAATTTTCAATTCAAAATTCCTTCTCTAAGGCCCTCAACCAAATAACACAAACAGGGCAAACATGCTTCTTTTTTTTCAAACAATAGTACCTTTAAAACGTCTCACTAAAACCAATCCTAATGTTGTCCAAAATTAACTTCAAACATTGATTTGATTAGCTTATACCAAGGTCTAACTCAACCCCAAGCAATCTAAAATCAGATTATGAACCAATTGGTCCAGTTTTTAACTTTAACATCCCAAAACCCTAACCTGCCCACTTTGACAGCTTGTAACAAAATACTTTCTAAAATCAAATAAATTCCCAAATAAAATTTTCCAGCATAAAAGTTAATATTTCCAAGACCATATATTCTTCCAAGACTCCTTAATCATCCAAACACCTATTCTCATAAATTCCAAAACATAATTGTTTCAAAATGTAAACGCAAACCTGCTACATTTTAATGCTAAATCGTTACCACCGGATCACCTACTATTATTCTCGATTTTCGGGGTCTTAATTCCATAAATTGGTAATGGTTCCTTCACTCATTTGAAGCTATGGTTATAATATTTCTTCTCCAATTGGAATCACCCAATTTGGATCACCAAAACTCAAGCTATTGCATTTTACATCTAGCCTACTCTAATTTGCAAAATAGAATCTGGACATAGCTTCACTTTGACAGATTTCTGGGCACTTTGGGGTTACAATTTGCATACACTTCCTTCAAGTAAATTATTCCCCTAGAATTCTAATTTACCCAGAATTTTGAATCACTCAAATTGGATGAGTGAAACTCAACTTATGGCCAAAACACCATAACAATGGCTCCAAAACAGAGCATACCCAAGCAAAGCTACACCTTCGAGCTCACCTTTAAGCCCATATTCGGGATCCTTAGAGCTACAATTTTTTCCTGGTCCCTTCATATTGAATATCTTTTCTTTTCATGTTGGCATATGATTTCTGTCTATCGGTGGCCAGTTTCAATATTTCTCTAATCATTTTCACTTTTTCTTCAGTCTCTTGTATCAAGTCGAGGCCAATCACTTTCTTTTCGCTCAATTCCGCCCAAATACAACGGTGTTCACATTTTTCCATATAAAGCCTCAGAAGCCATTCCAATACTCTGATTGGAAACTATTGTTGTACATAAACTAAAGGGATGTGTCTATCCCAACTACCCTCATAGTCGATCACATAACTCTCTAGCATTCTAGAATCAATTACTTTTCATCGGCTCCATCCGTCTCACAAGGAACGTCATATTAAATTCACAGAAATGATTTATAAATTTCTTGGTAATTTTAATTAAATTCGAGGTAAACTCCTGATCTCGGTCTGAAATAATGGATATTGGAATTCCATGCAACCGAACTATTTCCTTGAAGCATAGCTTTGCTAGCTTATCAAGAGAATAGTCGGTTCTCATTGGTAGGAAGTGAGCTGACATGGTCAATCGGTCTACTACGACCCAAACTGAGTCATGCTTCCTCCCTGTTAATGGTGACCTAACCACAAAATCCATGGTGATTCAATGTCATTTCCACTCCAGTATTTTGATAGGCTGCAATTATCCCGAAGGAACTTGATGCTCTGCCTTCACTTTTTGACACACTAAACACTCGTCACACTCGAAACATCTATTTTCATTCCGACTCACAAGATGAGACTTTTAAATCTTGATACACCCAGCATCAGGTGTATAGAAAAAAATCCACTATGTGCCTCTTCAAGTGTGGCTTTCCTCAAATCATTATCATCGAGTACACAAACCCGATCTTTATAATACAAAACCCCATCTTCATTCTCTGTAAACTCGGTTTCTTTACCATTTCCAATCTAACTTATTATGGCAACAATTTTCTCATCTTTCCTTTGTGCCCCTAGCACTGATCCAATGTAAATTCCGGGTCTCGTGCCATCACTCGCCACTATTATACCATCGTCTCTGTCAACAACACCGAGCATTCAACGCTAAGCGCTTAATCGCCTTTATACTCTCAAAGCCGGCCACTACATTGGCCTTTCCCTTGATAATCAATCACGCAAATGCATCTTTTATCAACTCCATCCATCTACGTTGCTCTGCTGCTTCCTTTAGAGGGCAAATACTTAAGACTTTATGATCAAGTAGTATAAAACACTTTTCTCCATACAAATAATGTCTCCCAATCTTTCAAAACAATTATGCTAATTCCAATCATGGTAGTTATTTCATGTCGTCTCAACTGCCTTGGAAGCATAGGCTACCACTTTACCTCTCGCATTATGTCACACCTCGATTTCACGATGATTTATGTTATTTTGCCATCTTTTTTTTTTTTCATCATGAGTCCCCTAACATGTGACTCTTTTCAAAATCCAACACTTTACATAAAAGGCTACCTCAAATTCTACACACCATATATATCAACCTATATTTCTCAAAACCTGAGTCCAAAACCCACTTGGAGTAATCGCCTAGAAACGTAATTAAAACTCAACTCCAGGTCTCAAAACATATATATACATATCTGCACAGAGGTAAGTCCTCAATGAACCCAAGATCATTCACTTACACTTGATCAAATGAATATTTACGCCAAATCCCCAAAACTTTCTACAAAGTGTCCCAAACTAATAGCCACAAGCCAAATATAAGAATTTTGACCCATGATCGATATGAACTGGTGAAGGATCCCACCCTGATAACCTCATGAACCCGAGGGACTCCCTAAGACTCCAATGGATATAGGAAACTTTTCCCTTAAAAACAAATAACAAAATCCATGGAGCGAACCCTTACAATTTTTTTTACATATCTTAGAAAATAATGCGGAAGCGGTAAGTGGAAATTTTTTTTTTTTTTTTTTTTTTTTTTTTTTTTTTCAACGCTTAGATTTTTCGTAAAATCGGGCCAGCTTCCTCCTGCTGACTTTCCCAAATTTACAAATACCTGCGAAAACATTTAAACACTTCAAATTTTGATCCTCAACTTCTCAACTTCGCGATTTAGGACTCCTCGTCCACAACCCAATCAAACACAATATATACATATACACATTTATTCATTTCAATCATCAAACATTTGAAACTTCTTCAAATCCATGCATTTGTTTTTATCCAAAGATCGGGCTTCAGCCTGACTTGCTTCACCCTTACGTATTCTCATCCACCGAGGATCAAAGCCCACGTAGTTCCTTTTCAACTTTATACATATACATATATCCTAAATAAAATATTCAACATATACGTATGGAAAATTATATATACAATGAAATCACAGGTGTCGTCTCCTTGATGGCTCGACTCACTGCACCGGGGGACGCTCTACCTGTGCACCTATCTCGGGTCCTGAAAATGTTTTTGAAACATAGGGAAAAGAATGAGCTAAAGGAGCCTAAAGGAGTGTACATTTTCATTAAATAACATTTTCGCATATATCAAATTAATACATACTATTACAATTAAAAAAATCGGGCCATACCCTTTAATCATTTATGCCCTAAATCCTTTCTTTTCTTTTCTTTATAACAATACTTATAGTATTAAAATCAATTTATGCCTAAATAATTATGTCTCTAAACTTCTTTTATTTCCTTCTTTCTTCGATGGAACTTTAGGGGGAATGAACAATCAATAAATTTCCTGTGCACGACGGTGAGGGACAATCATTCCAAGCCATAACCACTACGCCGCGAGAAACCCACGCTGAGCTGGTTCCAAATTATGCACCTATCACGTGTAAGGATATTACTCTAGACACCTAATTCCCTCCCTCAGTTAGTAACCCATAACTTTACCCTAAATCCTTACACGCTTAAGGTACCTCGGTCGATATCACCATAACAAATTATGGGGTTTTAGGTAACCATCGCAAACATTTCTTCAAAATACATTTATAAATACATTTAATCTCTTACTTTTATCATTTAAACACATATGCATTCTTTATACAGTTTAAAACTTTCATAATACTTTAACATATGCATACATATTTAATACACATATAAATATATGTACTGATGCAAGATAAACAATGCAAGATAAAACATTTCCATATGCCTTAACATTTACATAAAATTTACATTAAACTTTCAGTTTAACATTAAAACCATTCACTTTTAAAAACTCAATTCTCAAAATATCATTTTCACTCACAGTTCACCGCTCAATCCCGCTTGCTTCCCGTTGAGTTCCCCGTTCCCGTCCGATAGTCCTTTTCACCTTTTCCAAGAAAATCACAATTACACACAACCATAATTTCCATTTAATCCACCATAAACACTATCTTGGTATTCTTATTCCTCTAGGAATCTATTTACTTAGAATTGGAATCAATCCTAATCGGATCATCCAAACATTAGTTATGGTATTTCTGTTAACTAGTCATATTTTACCGATTTTTCTAGTGACAGTTTGTATTACTCATTTTTTTTTCCGAGGTCTGAATTTTGTATTTTGACACTATGTCTTATACTCATTTAAAGCTAAGGTGCTAAGGGTTCTATTCCAATTGAACCCAATTCGAGCAATCAAACTCACTTTACGTCCAAATAACCGGGCTAATCTATGTTCAAAAACTGAACCAGAATTTGCTTGCATTAGATGGTCCTACTTTGAGGAATATTTAGGCCACTTGAATCAAAATTTGCGATACATCTTTCTTCAGTTTTGTTCTCCTTCAAGTCTATTTGACGTGAGCCACTTAAATCACTCAAATCGATCAAAATTGAGCAAGTTATGGCCAAAATACCAAAACTGGTCAAAACAGAAAACATGATGATTTCCTACTGAGATCAAGGCCAAAATCAACAAAATGTGTTTCTCTTCCATTTTTTCTTTCACACTAGACACTTAAATCTGATGCATTATACCCATTTCAACATAACACACACAATTCACTATCAAACCCTAACCCTTACTCACTTGATTTTGTCAAACCCTAACCTAAACCATGGTTTTCAATTGATATTAAATTCAAAGACCATTAAACCTTAAATACCACTCACAATTTAACATCTATACCAGAATTTTAAAACATTAAATTATGGAAACATCAAACCCTAATCCTTCCCACCATGAAAACTTACTTGTTTCTTGAGTTTCTTTGGTCTTCTCTCCTCCTTGATTACCACTTGAAGATCACTTGAAAGTTTGAATGAGAGAAAAATCACATCTCATACCTTCGCTCTCTTCCCTTTTTCTCTTTCTGCTTCCTTTCTCCTTTCTTTCTTCCCTCCTTTCTCTCTCTCCTACGGGTTCTCCTCCTTTGCTTCAACTTAATCCCTTAAATTTAGATTTTTGTCACACTTTGATGCAAAAATGTCTTTTCCCACTTGCCAAAATTTCCTTGAACCAAAGAAGCTCATTGGTCCATTCTAATGAATCACAAATCCATTAACCTATTATTTTATTCATAACTTAGCCATTAAGAAAGGTTTTAATCGCTCTCACAAGAAAATATATCCCTTATAGCGCATTTTTTCTCGCTTCAATTTTATACGCTTTTATACCGATATTAATGTCAAAATATTCTATGGTCGCCTAAACTCAAATCACCATGAAATATTTTAATTAAATCCTTCACATTGATTCGAATTGTAAACCATCAAAATCGGATTTAAAATCATTAAAATCTAAACCGATAATAGCGTATACACCCGACCACGCTCGATCACCTAAACTATCCAAACGGACTGCTTTCACTCTTATTTCAGTTTCATGGTTTTATGATATATTTTGACATTTTCGTATTTTCAGCCCACTAAAAAAATTTCAACAAGCAGCCCGAATTTTTAGGTCCCAAATCACTATTCACTTAAATCTCCCTATTCCTCTCTTTAAATATCGTCAAAGTCATAGGAACTGAAATTTCCTACAAATTCCTCAAGAAACCCCTCCATCTCTGATATATAATAAGAAAAATCATTATTCCTAGGCATCTTGCCAATTTTCGAAAATTCCACTTCATGTCCAAAATGACGTCCTGTGAGCATTCTAAATTTAATCTACCCGTTTCTATCATCGACCTCTAATCAGCCTAAAACAACTATTATAACATTAAATCAAGTTGGGTTTACAATCACTCTCCTTATAAAAAATTTCGTCTCGAAATTAAAACATTCGTACCAAGGCTAAAGAGATGGAATACGCTTCATCTGCTCCTCATGCTCCCATGTAGCTTCCCCACCGTATGACTCTCCACAATACCTTCACTACCGAATAGTCTCTGTTGCTAACTTGCTCGACCTGGCCGAGGATCTCGCACCGGTTCCTCTTCGTATGTCAAATTCTCCGTGATTTCCCCAACGGGTTGTGTTCACAATACATGTGAAGGTCCGGTATGTACTTGCGGCATAGAAACATGGAAAACATCGCGGAATGCTTATCGAGGTCAGATGGCAACCCAATCGATATGCCACCTCTCCAATCCTCCTTCAACAATCCCGTATGGCCCAATATATCGTGGACTCAGCCTCTTCCACGTTCCCAAATCTTAGTACACCTTCCATGGGGAAACTCTCAAAAATACCATCCCCAATTCGAACTCTGTGTCCTCACGGCGATTGTCCGCATAACTTTTTGTCTGGGCCTCAGGTACTTTCTGCCTATCCCTTATAACTTTGATCTTATCACAAGTCACTGAACAATTTCCTGACCTTACTAATTTCCTTTCACCTACCTCGTCCCAGACTGAGTCGACATTTCCTTCCATAAAGAGCCTCATAAGGGGCCATACCAATACTGGTCTGATAACTGTATTGTATGCAAACTCCATCAGGTAGATGGGTGTCCTGCAGCCCTCTAAACTCCAGAATCACATGCCCAAGCATATCCCTCTAAAGTTTGTATAGTCCTCTGCATCACATCCATTCCGTGGATGAAAAGCCGCACTAAAAAATGCGCTTTAAAGGCCAAGGGCATTCTGTAAACTGGGCCAAAACCGTGAGGTAAACCTGGGATCTCGTCTAAACAATGGGGAAACCGCGACTATGCACCGATAATCTCTAACGATAATCAAGCCAACTTATCCAATGAATCACTATTCTGATAGGTAGGAAATGGGCTGATTTCGTCAGTCTGTCTACAATCACCCATATTGTATCATGGCCATTCCGGCAACGTGGAAGTCCTACCACAAAATCCATAGTGATTCTCTCCCATTTCCACTATGAATCTGAGTGACTGTATTAGTCCAGCTTCAATGTTCTGGCTTTCACCGCTGACATGTAAGACATCCGGAGACGAACTCGCACATCCCTTCATACCCTTCCACCAAAGAGTGTTCCTTAGGTATGATACATCTTGTGCTTCCAGGATGCATAGCGTTTTATGGAACGGGCTCTCCATAATCTCTCCTTACATCACTCACATCCGTACACACAACCTCCGGCCCCATGACCACTATGATTCATCCTCTCAATGACAAATCCTCTCTGCCCGCATTTACTTCACCTTTCAACTTCACTATCCGTGATCCCGAATCCGGCTTCCTCTAATCCTGCCTATCAACATAGACGCATACGGAATGTGGCTAATAAAGGTTCTCGAATCGTCGGGCCTACCTCACACCCAAGGACCTCAATTCTATGAGTCGCTGGAAGATGCACGGCCCTCAAGTGCGATAGGAACTCATGGCTCTACTAAGAGCATCCGCTACCACGCTCGCCTTCCGTGATGATATTCAATGGTACATTCATACCCTGACCTGGGGCTCTAATTCACATCTCTGGCCTCATGTTCAGCCTTCAAACAGATATCATAAGCCTATGATCCGCAAAATCCCACAGTGCACTCCATATAGGCTAATGCCTCCATATCCGCAAGGCAAATACTACGGCTGCTAGCTCAAGGTCGGTGTAGGATAATTGCTCATGCTTCTTCAATCGTTTAGAAGCATATGCAATCACCTTGTCATTCTGCATTAACACACAACCTAAGCCTTGCCTAGAGGCATCACAATACACCGCAGCTTCATCCTGCCCTGATGGGGTGGGCACTGAGCGCCGAGGCCAACTCTTCAATTCATTGAAACTCTCTCGACAAGCCTCCGACCATAAAAATCCGCTCCTCTTTCCCCGCCGGGCCTAGTCAAAGGTGCGCTATCTTCGAGAATCCCTCAACTAACTTACTTAATACCCCTCGCCAAACCTTTAAAACTCCTTATCTCCGTAACACTCGTAGGAGGCTTCCATCCAAGATAGCTTCGACCTTCCGCGGGATCCACCGAGATCCTCCGTTGTAAACTATGTGTCCCAAAAAAGGCCATTAATCGTCGAGCCAAAACCGACACTTCATCGAGTTTAGCATATAACCGATGTTCCCGCAATGTTTGCGTAATTATCCTTATGCTCAGATAATTCTTCTCCACGCCCGAATAGATCAAGATATCACAATAAACACGATCACAAACTCCGATCTAAGTAAGGCCCGAAAACTCGCTCATGAGATCCATAAAAGCCACTAAGTATCTGTAAAGTCCAAATGGCATGACTAGAACCTCAAAATGCCCGTACTGCAGCCTCACGCTGTCTTAAAGACCTCATCATGAACTCTTCAACTCGATGATAAGTCCGACCTCAACCAATCTCGAGAATACCTTAGCTCCCCGTGAATCGATCAAAGAGATCATCAATCCTCTGAAGAGGATACCGACATGTATTGTTACCTTTATTCAACTCTCAGAATCAATACATAATCGCATGCTCCCATCCTTCTTCTTCACAAATAAACCGGTGCTCCCTGCTGAGATGTGCTCTGGCCCGACGAACCCCTTTGTTGACCATTTCTTCCATCCGCACCTTAAGTTCTTTCACTCGCAGGGCCATCCTATATGGCGCCTCGAACTCCGCTCGCCCCGTGTGGGCTAACCTCGATCTGAAAAATCAATCCTCTATCCGGGGTAGTCCCTTGAAGATCATCCGGAAACACATCCTAAATTTCGACTAACAATGTCTTCCAATCTCATATCATCTTCACCTCAACCGCACAGCTAGATACCCTGATATGATTTTCTGAGCATCTTCCCAGCCATCATCACGTACATCATACTCGAGGACAATATCTTCTTACTCCCACAAAAGTAATCTCCGGTTCCCTCCGCCTACGTAACTTAATCCTTTCCCGAAACAATCCATGGTGGCGTGATGTTCGAGACAACCAAATTCATCCCTAGTATCACATCGAAGTCCTGGATGTCCAACAATACCAAATTGGCCCTAAACTCATGGCCCTCAATAATCACTCTACAACCCATGTATACTCTATCTGCTATAAGTGAATCTCCTGTAGGAAGGGAGACTACCATACTACAATCTATGGGCTGTATCTCTATGTTCACTTGTGCAATAAATTTCGCAGAAATAAACGAGTGAGTAGCACCCGGATCTATCAAGACATAAGCATCACTCTCAAAAACTTGGATAGTACTCCATGACCTCCGGTAAGATCCGCTCCCGCCGGGAAAGTGACTCCAAACACCTAGTCGAGAGTCCAGTCTGCCTGGCCCATTCCTCCGAATGGCTGACTCCTACCACACAACTCCGCATCTAGTAAATGTAGTGGGCCTCCGCTCGGAGCCCCTTCTCCTCGACTCTGACCCCCGACTCTACCAAGACTGAATCGTCAGTCTCTATCTGTCCCACTCCTCATCCACGCTAAACTATCCAGGCACTTCCTTCGCTAAGTGTCCCGACCGCCCAATTTAAAGCACACCGGCTCGTCTCATTCTCGCACTCACCATAATGGGTCTTCCCACACTTAGCACACTGGGCTTTGGACCTCGAGCAAATGTCCGCGGGCCTCATCAACCCTCGGCTGGGACCGGGTGGCTCCCCCGACCGGGCCTCGTCGCCACCGTCCACCGTGTCTTTCCTCCCCTCAACCGCTTACCGAACCCCGAACTTCCACGCCGACCCACTCCGCCGTCTTTTCGACCGGGTCGTAGCCTCGGGATTTCAACCCCATGCTCCTCTCAACTTAATCGCAGCTTCAACCACCCGGGTCGCATTCGTGTGTGGGCCGCCGACGCCTACTATGGTCCTAATCTCCGACGCCTTAAGACTCACAAAGAAATCTCGGGTCTTCGAAACTCACATCCCCGAGCAACGTGGACACAGCCTCGACGAGCCTAAAACTCCTCTCATAACTGGGTCACGTAGAGGTCCCCCGTCCAAATTTCTAAAAAGAAACTCCTCACCAGATCTCAGAATCGGGCCGAACAAACTTGTCCAGAACTCTTCCTTAAACTGCGCTCAAGACACTCCTCCGCATCTCTCCGAATCGCTTCCCCTCCACTCACTCCAACAACTCGTCCCGTAGGAGAAAAAGGGTAAAAGCAACCATCTCGCCCTCATCCGTACATCGCATCACCTCGGTAGACCCAAGGTTTCATTTCCTAACCATGACGGCTTCCTTCCGGTCTCCCAATCCATCATAGTTCCGTGCCCTAGCGCCCCTCTATAGAAGCCACGGCCCCTGGGTCAGTCAGAACGCAGCGGCTGTGCCGGTTTCATCTCGCTCTAAAGGTATATGTCCTCCTACCGACCTCGAGGTGGTATGGTCCCGGTCTTCGTGGTGGCATAGGGTCACTCAGACTGCGGGTGGAGGAACATAAGGCACTCATCAACATATTCCTCGTGGTGGTATTATCGTCAGAGCTTCCTCCCCTGTGGGGGTCGTCTCGACGACACATTGCGGAATTCAAAATTTTAATATGTCATGTAATGCATATATGATTTTAAATCACATAAATAATTTATGCAATTTTAAAATAAAACATTAAAACAATCGATGAAAATCAAATTCTTCAAATCTTTATAATATTTTCAAAAACCGTGGCTCTCGATACCACGCTGAAGGATCCCGACCCGGATTAACCTCATGAACCCGAGGGGACTTCTCCGACACTCCAATGGATATAGAAACTTTTCCTTAAAAACACCAACAAAAATCCATGGAGCGAACCCTTTACAATTCTTTACATATCTTTAGAAAATAATGCTGTTTAAGTGGAAAATTTTTTTTTTTTTTTTTTCAAACGCTTAGATTTTTCGAAAATCGCAGTTTCTCCGTTTCTGACTCTCCCAAATTTACAAACACTGCGAAAAACATTTAAAACACTTCAAATCTTTCCATCCTCAACTTCTCAACTTCCGATTTAGGACTCCTCGTTCACAACCCAATCAAACACAATATATACATATATACATTTATTCATTTCCAATCATCAAAACATTTGAAACTTCTTCAAATCCATGCATTTGTTTTTATCCAAAGACGGGCTTGAGTTTTAATTTGCCGACCGCCTACGCACTGGGCCCTCCACTCGAGGATCAAAGCCCACGAGTTCCTTTCAACTTTATACATATACATATATCCGTCAAAAAATATTCAACATATACAAGATGGAAAAATTATATATACAACAAATCACAAGGTTGCCTCTCGATGGCTCTGACTTAATCGCACCGGACGCCCACCCGTGCACCTATCTTGTCCCCAAAATGTTTTTGAAACATAGGGAAAAGAATGAGCTAAAGGAGCCCAGTGAGTGTACATTTTCATTAAAATAACATTTTCAGTATATATCAAATTAATACATACTATTACAATTAAAATCAGTTTATACCTTAATCATTTATGCCTCAACCTTTCTTTCTTTATAATACTTATAGTATTAAAATCAATTTATGCCTTAAATAATTATGCCTCAAACTTTTCTTTTTATTTCCTTCTTTCTTTCTTTCCCGATGGAACCTAGAATAAACACACCGATCGCTCCTGCATCGGGACGGTGAGGGACACCACATTCCGCCATAACCACTACGCCGCTGAGAAACTCACGCCTTTGCATAGGGTTCCAAATATAGCACCTATCACGTAAAAGTGATATTACTCTAGACACCTCTCCCTCCCTGCCAGTAACCTATAACTTTACCCTCTAATCCTTACACGCTTAAGGTACTCGGGCCGATATCACTATAATGGGGCCATGGTTTTGTGGTAACCATCAAGAAAACATTTCTTCAAAATACATTTATAAATACATTTTAAATCTCTTACTTTATCAGTTTAAAACACATATGCATTTTTTACACAGTTTAAAACTTTCTATACTTTAACATATGCATACATTTAATACACATATAAATATATGCATTGATGCAAGATAAAACAATGCAAGATAAAACATTTCCATATGCCTTAACATTTACATAAAATTTACATTAAACTTTCAGTTTAACATTAAACCATTCACTTTTTAAAAACTCAATTTTCAAAATATCATTTTCACTGCGCTTCACCGCTCAATCCCGCTTGCTTCCCGCTTGAGTTCCTGCTCCGTCCGATAGTCCTTTTCACCTTTCCTAAGAAAATCACAATTACACATTAACCATAATTTGTATTTAATCCACCATAAACACTCATTCCTATATATTCTTATTCCTCTAGGAATCTATTTACTTAGAATTGGAATCAATCCAATCGGATCATCCAAACTAAAGTTATGGCATTTTCATGCCAACTAGTCATTTTACCGATTTTTCTAGTGACAGTTTGTATTACTCATTTTTTTCCGAGGTCTTGACTTCATATTTTGACACTATGTCCTTATACTCATTTAAAGCTAAGGTGCTAAGGGTTCTATTCCAATTGAATCACCCAATTCGAGCAATCAAACTCACTTAATCCAAATAACTGGCTAATCTATGTTCAAAATCCAAACCAGAATTTGGCTTGCACATGGTCCTACTTTGAGTGAATATTTAGGCCACTTAGGATCAAAATTTGGCGATACATTCTTCTTCAGTTTTGTTCTCCTTCAAGTCTATTTTACGTAGCCACTTAAATCACTCAAATCGGATCAAAATTGAGCAAGTTGGCGCCAAAATAACAAACTGGTCAAAACAGAAAACACGACATTTCCTGCATCGGCATCGGCCGCCTAAAAATCGACCAAAATGCTTTCTTCCATTTTTTCTTTCACACTAGACACTTAAATCTGATGCATTATACCGATTTCAACATAACACACACCACTATCAAACCCTAACCCTACTCACTTGATTTTGTCAAAACCCTAACCTAAACCATGGTTTTCAATTGATATTAAATTCAGCACCATTAAACCTTAAATACCATCAATTTAACATCTATAAATAGAATTTAAAACATTAAACATGGAAAACATCAAACCCTAACTTTCCCACCATGAAAACTTACTTGTTTCTTGAGTTTCTTTTGGTCTTCCTTGATTACCACTCTGAAGATCACTTGAAAGTTTGAAATGAGGAGAAAAAATCACATCTCATACCTTGGCCCTACCCTTTTTCTTCTTGCTTCTCCTTTCTCTCTCCTTTCTTTTCTCTCTCTCTTTTCTCTTTCCCTCTCCTTTCTCTCCTAATGGCTTCTCCTCCTTGAGCCAACTTAATCCCTTAAATTTAGATTTTTGCTTCACACTTGACAAATCTGTCTCTTTCCCACTTGCCGTAAATTTCCCTTGAACCAAAGAAGCCTTTGTTGTCCATTCTAATGAATCACAAATCCATTAACCTATTATTTTATTCATAACTTAGTCATTAAGAAAGGCCTTGAATTGGCTCTCACAAGAAAATATATCCCTTATAGCGCATTTTTTTCTCGCTCACCTTTATACCGCTTTTTTATACCGATTAAATGTCAAAAAATATTCTATGGTCGCCTAAACTTCAAATTGACCCAGAAATATTTAATTAAATCCTTCACATTGATTCTGTGCTCAAATCATCGAAATCGGATTTAAAATCATTAAAATCTGGAACCGATAATAGCGATATTACCCGAATTACGCTCGATCACCTGAAACTATCCAAACTGACCGCTTTCACTTTATTTCGCCATATTTTTATGATATATTTGACATTTTCGTATTTTCTACCTAATTTCGAAAAATTTCAACGCAGTCCCGAATTTTTAGTCCGAAATCACTATTCACTTAAATCTCCTATTTTTCTAAATACCGGGCTCAAAGTCATAGGAACTGAAATTTCTACAAATTCCTTTGCAAACCCCTCCATCTCTGGATATAATAAGAAAAATCATTATTCCTAGTATCCTATTACAATTTTCGAAAATTCCACTTCATGTCCAAATGACGTCCTGTGAGTGTTCAAATTTAATCATCCTGCCTCATTGATCCCAATCGTCTGCAAACACACAGATAGAGTCAATCGTTAGTTTTCACAAACTGATCCAAAATATAGCAGTAATCCCCCATAATAATATCCGGATGCTCCCAAATGGTGCTCAACCACCAAGATGCTAAGGCCGACGACAATTCCCCAACCTCCAAACCTCGCAAGTAAGTCAACCAAATCCTCAAGTCATGCAGCTAGTCTCGTACCTGCATCTAAAGTGGAGGGAATAATGGGGGTGAGTTCGACAACTCCAAGAGGAATCCCATAACAAACCATGCTTATAAAACATTTCAAAAATACAATAATTCAACACATCTCAAAACACGAGCATTTTCAATTAATAGGTTGATGTGGAAAACAAATGGATGCAATACTACCACCATCTCGACCCCCTCATCGTTGACTCTTTGGGCTTTCACCTGGACTAGCCGATCATCCCGAACAACGATAAATTGCTAGGACTTACTACCCAGTGGATATGCCCACATCCCGTATAACGGCAAAATTGTCGGGACTTTACCACCTGCGGATATGCCCACATCCCGTATATCCGTGACCTTCCTCGACTACAACCCAGGGACTAGTCATAGTCCCGTGACCACTACATCAATTCGGACTCTCACACAGTCCCATACCCATGTCATGCTTTAAAACAATTTCACAAAGCATTCACCCACAATGATATATAAAACATCATGCACCAATTAATTCAAAGAATCTACAGATATAAAAATATACACATTTATATATATCATTAAAATCACACAGCTCGCTATTTAAATGGTACATTCGTCAAACAGCATGGTATAAGAAGGAGAAGGTTACAAGATCCCCTACTTTCCTTGGATCTGTAACCAAAGCTCCCAAGGAAGTCAAACCGAGGCTAATTCCAAAGGATCTCGTAATTAACAAGTCATAAGATTTCTTAGCCTCAAACAATCCGGGTTACATAAAATTACCCAATGGGTTTATTACTACTTCACCACTCGAATCACACATATTCTTATACCTACAAACATAAACCTTGATCCTTCAAGAGCACTCTCTTACACTTACTAATATCAACATTTAACACCCCTTATTAGTGGTAACACAAATAGCACACACAACACTTGCACCTTTCACCATCTCAAGACCCCTTTTTTTTCTTTTTTTTCTAACTACCATTTCGACCACCATACACGTTTTTTGTTCACTATGGTCTTTGACCAGAAGTTCTCCTATCTCTTAGCTTTCCATAGCCTCTTAAATCAGGTCTTCGACCTCGGAATCAAGAGTTATGGTTTCTTACACTCGACCTCCCCGAGACCACTCCTAGGACAGAACTGCGGTCCTCACTTCACCCCTTACTTTGGACGAAATTATGGGAACAAATGAGCCATAATTTTGGCCACACTTCTCTTATGAAGTTACGCCCTATGTGGCTACTTTGAGAGGGATTTTGAATCACTCCATTTGATCAATATAACTCAACTTATGACTCAAAACAAGAATTGCTCCAGAACATGGGACAGAATTTGCACTGGACTTTCAACCTCAAATTCAAGGGTCTTACGGTAGGATTTAGTTCTGGTTACTTTGCATATCTCGAAGGCTAGGTCTTCGGGCTTCTTCTCCAATTCAGGAATCATCCAGTTCGGAGTTCTTAGGCCAACTTATGGCGAAAACACTGTCATGGTCAAGGGAAAGCTGACAACACCTCCCTGACACACACACATATGCCATCTTCACAAAACTGGTCTTTTACAATTTAGGGTTCCACCAAACTAACCTTTCATCAAATCTAGGGTTAGGATGTAATCCCAACAAAACCTTAGAATATAACCAAAGTCCATAAGAAATACAACTAAGGCCTCAAAGATCATGTTTACATACCTTAGTGAACTTTTTCCACCAAAAACCAAACTTTCCTTCAAGCCTTTTCTCCTCCTTCTCTCTAGCTTCTCTCTAGAACTCTCTCTCACTTTCTAAATTTCCAGAATTTTCCACTTCCTAGCAAGAAGTTGGTCTAGCATCCAAAACCAAGAGAAATTGGTTTGTTTGGCACATGGCAAGCTCTTTTCCTAAGCACTCGCCATGTGTCAAGATCTCCTACCATGCATATATGAGGTGTCAGTGCCTCATGGATGCCATAGCTCACAAGGATATTACACTTTAGTCCCTCTCCACTAACAAGTTTTTCAAAGTGGTCCAACACATACTTAATTACAAACCCTAACAAAACCAATTAAACTTTACCTAATTGCATAATGACTCCACATGCCATAAAAATGCAATCTAACACACTTTGCTAATCCTCTAATTAAACCAACCATTAAGATGGCTAATCTTAATCACAATTTAAAATATCATAGGGCATAAGTTGCATTTGCTCCCCAAAAATCCTTACTTGAATATAACAAAACATATACCAGGTGTTACACATTAGGACACATCCAAGTCCATTTAGTGACACATCACTAAAAATCACATATTCTTTACCGCAAGTCGATTTAGTAAGAACTGAGCCTCAGGTTATGAAATGCTGCAATTTATCAAAAACTTATTTTGGCACTTTTCACTCTACTCAAACTTTACATTTTTCTTAATCTTCACATAGGGCCTAGTAGCTCATCGGTAAAACCCCTTAATGAATCTTCAGAAAGGAACCTGAAGCCAATCCTAGGAACCACGTGACTCTCAGACATTTCTCGTGGCTTCCATTCAACAACCACTTCTATTTTCTTCGATCCGTTCTGGATTCCTTCTTTCGATACGATGTGCCCAAGAAAGGACACTTCATTCAAACCAAAACTCACATTTGCTCAATTTTGCATATAACCTTTCATTTCTGAGATCAGATCTGAGTGGTATGTGATACAGATTCTCACTTTTGAATACATAAGGATGTCGCCTATAAACACCACACAAACTCGATCTACACGGCTCCAAACACGATTCATTAGGTCCATGAAAGTCGCCGGTGCATTTGTCAACCCAAACAACATTACAAGGAACTCATAATGTCCATACCGCATTCTGAACGTCGTCTTATGCACATCCGTATCCTTAATCCTCAGTTTATGATACCTAGATCGCAAGTCAATTCTCGAAAGACATCGCACCTTTAATCGGGTCAAGTCATCAACCCAGGTAATCTGATACTTGTTCTCATCGTCATCTTGTTCAGTTGCCTATAATCAACACACAACCGAAGCGTACCATCTTTCTTCTCGACAAAGAGCACTGGAGCTCCATGGTGATACACTCGGACGAATAAATCCTTTCTCTAACTATTCTTGCAAATGAATCTTCAATTCTTTTAACTCCATTAGAGCCATTCTATACGGTGTAATGGATGTCGGAGTAGCACCTGGAAATTAAATTGCCAATTTGCAAACTCTAATCTCTCAGGTGGGTGGAGCTAATCCTGCAATTCCTCCTAAATACACCGATAGTCACTAACTATGCGGATGTCTCAAAACTAAGCTCCGCCTTTTTCGTATCTATCACATACGCTAAGTATGCTTCACACCCCTTTCGAACCATCGTTCTAGCAGTAGCGGCGGATATCACATTAGAAAGGTGGTTCGACCTCTCGTAGATAAAAGTCACTTCCTCACCACTCGGTGTCCTTAAGGTCACTCTTTTCATTCTACAATCAACTATCGCTTGGTGTCGGGACAACCAGTCCATCCCCAATATCACTTCAAACTCCTTAAAGGATAATTCTATCAAATCCCCCAAAATTCATACTCTCGTATTTTGATGGGACAATCTCTATACACTCTCCCTTGGTCACCCTCAACCCTAAGGGGACTTATACCACTCATGTTTGTCCTATTAAGACTAACAAGATCCGCATCAGAGTCATGTCAACCCTTTATATGAAAATGTAATGTATGTCAAATACCATTTTCAAAATCCTTTTACAAAATCGTTTAGGGCCTTTTTCCAGAAACGCCTAAACCTAGGCTCTGATACCACTATATGTAAGCACCCCTTTCCGGTCTGACTCGATTAGTGGGTCCGAAATGGATTCGGAGGCTCTAACCAAATTCATTTATGAAACATAACATATTTCATTAAGACATTTAAAAGCACTCCCCCCACCTTTTTTTTCTTTTTTCGTAAATCAAAGAAGTAAGCCAATCATTTCAGAGGGCCCATAGCATTTACATTTAAAAAAATGCATTTACAATGAAGGCATTCCATGCCCATTCAAAATAATATACAAAATTGTTTTAGAGTTTAACTATTTTGATCACAAAACATCAATTGTTCAAAAGTAGGATGGATGCATATGACGGAGTATATACTTTGCACTCCAGCTTTCTCGATGACTCATTCGTGCCACTATAGGTGATGGACCAACAAAATTTATATTCCTGTTTCCCATCGCGTAGTCAAGCCATCGCAAGATACGGCCTGCGGCCGAACACAAGGACGGCCAGACAAATGATTTGAGTGAAATCAAAACTGGTGAATTAAATTTGGATTTTGGGGTTTGGGTAAAAACAGGGGTTGGTGGTTTGCAAACTGAAATTTAAATAAAGTAAAATGTAAAATGTAACTCCTCAAGTCTCTGGTCATCGGGGTTTAGTGGTTCTAAGGTAACCAACATGTCCCCGGTATTTTTTCCTCGCGTTGGGGAGGATGACATATAGTCATTTCCCGAACCGGATCTTCATTTAGCTTTAAAAACTAAACCCTATGATTTTCCCTTTTGAAACATAGCATTTTAAATGGGCATAAATGTTCCTAACAGTGAAAACACATCTCAAAAACCCTACTCCACGATAACTAGCAGGAGACAACTAACCGAGCCTCAATGGATCTAGTGAAAGTATCCATTGAACCTAAAAAGCTTGCCAAATACACATTAAAGAGAGCATGCTTAAAAGATTTTAACCTAAGTGAGAAGTAGGAACTTAAACAACCAAAAAAATACGTATGTTGCATCAGGGACCGCGGCGTTACCTCCAAACCCTAGCTGAACCGTCCTCTTCAAGGAGTGAAGAGTCTAGCCCAAACATCCTCCGAGTCACATCCCTGCAGGAGTGCTCGGGCAAATCGAGAAAGGAGAGAAATGAGAGAAAAAGGGAGAAAATCCAGAGAACTGAGCCTCTAATTTTATTTAATAAAGAAAATTCATTCCTTCAACAAAGGTATCAAATGGCTTGGTGTAGCCTTTTACAAAACTAAGTGAAATACCATACAATCCAAACATAAGTGATTACAACAAGGTAGAAAGAGAAAACCAAAACTATATCAAAAGAACAAAAAGCGTGAGAGCGCAGAGAACAGGGCCGTAGGAAATGAACAAAGGCTGGAGGTAGGAAACAGTCACTTAGGGAATGTTTTTCCCGGCAGCGTGTTTTTCTTCACATTTTGCTCTTCTTTTTGATCTTTGATCTTATACGTCAGTTTGATCGAATTCTTCGTGCTTGATCGACTCAACAATTTCGCATAATTAGCCTTCCGCAAAACTGCAAATTTGCCACAAAATGCGATCAATAAAATAAGAGGACCTTAATGTGCAAATCGGTTAATTAGCATGATTAGTACACACAAAACACTCAAAACCTATAATAAATAAAAATTCAAATAGCACTTGGGCACCAATCACACCCCCATCTCACATTGCTGGGGTCCCTTAAAGAATAAGAAAGAAAGAAAGAGCATACAAAATGATAACAAAATTACGTTACAAAAAGGCTGCGCTCAAAAGGTTGTGGAATGAGTAATGCCTAACCCTAAGTAAGAATAATCACGTGTCCAATAACTATCATGAGAATGAAGCCATACAAAATTGAGTATTAAAAGAGCCTCCTTTCGTGAATCAAACTTAAACTTCCACCAAAATCTAAGTGTTTGCCTGATCACCAACAATAAACTCCGTCAACCGCACCTCCCAACCCAGCTACAACCACGACCTAGCATGCTAACCAACCTGGAATAGATCAGATCCACCTCTATTCCACAATTCTTGCTGGCCAGAGGTGCAAGAATGTCGAGAACCCACCCACCAAAGTCCATGTAACGGGATCTACCGGCGACTCCCAACCACTAAGGTTTAGGTGCACCAAGTCATATGATCTTTCACCACAAACTCAGCAAGTCTAAATCTCCTACTTTCAATGATTTCGACTCCAAGACTCAAGCAACTTGCTAAACTCCACCCATCCACCCATGTAATGAACACTAAGTCTCGTGGATCTAACCAGCTGGCTAGGCACCTGGCTTTAAAGGCTTTCTCACGATATACTCCCTTCCTGATCGTGCTTCGGGTTTCAAGGCAAGTGTTGCAATTTTATTCTTTTTCTTTTCTTTTCTTTTCTTTTCTTTTCTTTTCTTTTTCGTTTTTCTTCTTTTTCTTTTTCCATTGGGGTCCATAACCTATTAAATACGGTCAATGAAACTAGGGTAGGTTATGCAAAGTAAAGGAAGGCACTTTTTTCACCTCATTATCAAACCTAATGTGCATTGTGTGTGGTTAGCTAAAGGTGGAAGAAAAAGGTTGAAAGCAACAAGAATTCAACTAATCATCCACTAATTAGGCATGGAATCAATCTAACATCAATAGAATTGGACAAAGTTTAAATTTTCCAACTTGAAGGTTAGGCAAAACCACAAAAAAATTTTGATTACAAAATGGGTCCAGATTAGAAAGTAAGTCGCATATATAACAAATTTTTATAGAAAGGGACCCAAGAAGCCACCGAACATCACAAAATGGGCTTGCTCAAATGATACAGTTAATAAATTGTGCCCACTTCCTTTGTTAACTTCCCCAACCCAAACATCTCGATGTCCTAAATGAGGTTCTCTAGATTGAAAATTAGAGAAGGAAGTGTTACCTCCTTTGATGAGATGTGATCATTTCCGGATAGGTGACTCTCGCAAAGCTTCCATCGATGACCTTATTCACCTCGTCAGCTTCAAATAAAACAAGTTAGAGAAGAAAAGAGAGGAAAAAAGTGACTGGGTTTGATCCATTTTTAAAATTACACTTTCATAATAATCTCAAAATGTTATTTCTGGCCATATTTGGATTCTACACTCTAAGCTTTCCAATCCATCAAGAACGCCTAAATGGAGTTCCATGAAAAAGTTATGGAGCTAAAAACAAAATCGAGGTCAAAATCATGCATAATGGTAAAAATTCGCTAGTTAGCGAAATTTCGGCTTAACTAGCGATAATTAAGCATTTCGCTATGTTTGCGAAAATTTCGCTATGTCTAATAGCGAAAATTTTTGATTTTTTTTTTTTTTTTAAAATTTTCAAATAAAATAATTAATAATTAAAAATAAAAATAAAAATATTTTTTTATATAAGTTTTTTTTTTCAAAAAAAAAAAAAAAATATATATATATATATATATATATATAGTATATATAGTATATATATATATATATATATATATATATATATATATATATATATATATATATATAGAAATAAAATAAGAGGAGGAATTAAATTAAATGTTTTTTTTTTTTTTAAATATAAAATAAAATAAAATAAAAAATGTATTGAAACACTGCGCTATTTTGGCTCATTGTGGAAGGAAATACACTCTAACTCCATCTGCTGCCAAATTTTAGTTTAAATTTTTGCATAAATTTTCAGTTAATGTGCAAGCTTAGCGAAAATTTCTCATTTCGCTGAGATTGCGAAATTTTCGCTAAGCTTGCGAAAATTCCTGCTGCGCCCTGATCTTCAATCCAAGCTTCAAAAATTCGCGAAAAACTGCAAAAATAACACAAGAAAAATTAAGAAAAATTGCAGAAAAATAAAAATTAATTTAAAAACATAAATTAACTAAAAATTAGAGAAAACTAAAAAGAAAATTATAGAAACTAATTAAAATGCGTATAAAATAAAATAAAACAGAAAATTAAAACCAAAAGTGGGAGCTCATCGTCGAGGTCTCTGATGTCTAAATCCGAACTCAAGACCCGAATCCAACCACTATGCCATGCCATAGGCAAATACAGTGTTTTCATGCGTAGTGGGCAAACTTATGTAAAGAGGCCACTAATCTCTTGAATTTTTGCATGACATGCAGTGATGGGTTGGACTTATGGTTAAGAGCAGTGTGCCGTGATGCTGATTTCACAGTGTCAGGGCAAAGATGTACACCGGCAAAGGTGCTACTCGGGGTCAAGGGCACTGTGGATTCATAACTTCACGGGATTGGTCAAGGACAGGTTCTCGGGCTCTTCCCCTATTTCATGTCCACCGCTCTTCCTGGCCAATGGGAAGGTTGCTTCTTCTCCTACAGGCGCATATTAAAGAAGATCTAACCGAGGATTCAAAACCACCGTGCCAGGTCGCCGTAGGCACTCCGCTCCTTTACCATGGTGCCACTTTTGACACTCCTCCTCTGGTGGACATTGCTGCAGATCAATTAGGTCTTCAATGGAATCTTGCAGGTTGTAAGACCCGAGAAATTCCAATTTTTGGAAAAAGGGCAAAATCGTAATTTCAATTACAAAATTGTTAATTTCGATTAAAAATCCGTAATTTATTCTCTAGATCTCGGATGACGAAACGGATTTCACTGCTGAACTGCCTCGAAAAATACAGTTAGCACGCAAATTGCAATTCTTCGAGAGACAATGAAGTCGGCACGTTTTTTCGAGGTATACAAGCCGTGCCGAAAACGATTCATGTGACGAAAGTCACATATAGCATGATCACGCATCATAAGCAGATGAGTAGAGAAATGATGAAATGGACGTCGAGGTAGGTGTCATCATCAACTGCAAAAGAGGGACATAAGGGTCATTATGGAATTTGATTTTTAAGTCACAAGAAGTCAAATTAATAAATAGTGCTTCTTCTCCATTGAAAGGCTAAGGGATGTAGTGGCTGGACGGGATTTTTGGGGAGCAGCAGATTTTCCATTTTGTTTTAGAGAGAGAGCCACTTCTCTCTGGGCTTTTCCCAAGAATCCGACCGCAAGGCCTTCTGGCAAAGCATGAGAAATGTTCTACGCGGGACAGCTACGCGTGACTCCCGGATCTGGAGTTTCTTCAAACTCGAGGTAGGATTTTCACCCCACGGTTTTATTCCCATTTTTAGTGTTTTTCAATGTTTGAGTTTATCGAGCCATCGTGTCAGCCGATTCGGCCCCAAACACGTGACCTAATTACTACAATTTTGAAACTAAAATGGAGCAAATTCGTAGCTGCTCCATGGCCGTGTGGGTATGGAAAATGGGTATGGTGGTGTTAAATCATGCTTTGATTGAATTTGGGCCGGGAATGGCCGTGAATTTCGGGTTCACTAAGTGAACCGTTGATTTGTGATCTTTCTGAATAGTAAACTGAGGGTTTCTGATCATTCCTAAACAATATTCAAGAATATATTTTCGTAAAATTATGTGTTTAGTTGGCACTAATCGAATTGCTTGTGTTTGAATATTAGCTCAAGAGAGCTAATTTTGATGCGTAAAATGATAATTACATAACATGTTTGTGTGATTTAATTTTTATGCGAATATATTCATGCTTATATTCGCATGCGACAGACTATATCACCGCATACATTATTCCATATGCACTGGATCACTCCTAGGATTATAGTAGTGAGTGCATGAGATAAGTCTAGAGGAAAATGGTTCTAGAGGGGTAGTCTAAAATATTAATTATCTATGGTAGTCCATAAACTTGTAAGATCACCGCTCTGAGCGGCCCAATTGATATTCCTGAGGGTAGTCCATTAAACAATTTATATATCAATCGTCTGAGCTTTATCAATTGATATATATACACGGAGGGTTGTCCACTAATAAAATAATTCTCATACAAGGCTTAGGCGAGTGTGAGAGAGTCTATGGAGGACTCCTGATCCGAGTCATCGCAGACATTCAAGTAGATCATGCATTCGCCAATGTGTGTTTAAATCTGAACATTGCACCGTACTTATGGTGAGCAGCCCACTTAGGGCGATTCCTCCCATCAGCTTTAGCTCACTCCCGTCGTGGGATCCTCTTTATTTACGTGCAATGTGGAGCGTGCGAGGGACTAGCCGTCCTAGAGGCCGAGCCTCAAGAAAACCTGTGGCTTGATCAAGCTCCACATGTATTAGAATTTCATATTTGATATATGTGTATAAGAGTCAATTACTAACTCTTAGAACTATGGGACATGGTTAATTTGTTGATGGATATTGTTTTATGGGCCCAAGAGGCCGTTTTATCCATAAGGTTATCCTTGAATTATATCGACCTGGTTGGGGATGTGTTTATGTAATCGTGGTTTTGGGCAGAGCCCCTGCATAAAGGAGACTCTCGCCCGATTTTCCCGAGAGAAAACATGTAACCATGTCCATTCAGGTTCCGCGGGTCAGACGGTCAACCCGACCCGGTTTCGGCGTCACAGCCTTGGTATCGAGCTTGTACACGAATACCAGGAGCTCTGCTCAGTAGCCATCACCACCAAGTATTGATGTGGAGTATAGGTATATGGAACCTGGGAGATTGAGGATTGTGAAGCTGGGCCATAATCGAGAAAGAAAGATCACCGCTAAAGGGCTGACGTCATTTTGGTGACGGACATCTGCAGGAATCACTAGGACAAAACTAGACACTACGCACGTGTGTTGATGTGTTTTGTGTGATTTGGTGAATTATTGTGTGTTTGGTATGAATGTCATGTTGTGAAGTAATGGAATATGTGTGTGTTGCGGATTAGCACATGAATGTGTAGAAAACAATTTGAGTGATACAGGTACAAAAACCGGAAAAAGATACGAGAAGAATAAATTTCATAAATTTATTTGTCATTAGGTGATGAAATAATTTTAAGTGAAGAAAATCTGATAAATAATTCTTGGCAGTTATCGGATGAGGATTGAAGAAAAGGATTTTCTAAGATTTTACGAGTGGTAAATTTAAAGAAAATGGAAGTAGAAATATATTTTATAAATGTATTTGAGTGGAGAAAATTTTTCTGCAATTAAAGAAGAAAATAAATTTCCCTCCCCCCCTCTATAAATTTATTTTAAGAGGTGAGAAAATAATTTTCTAAGGTTCAGGTGAAAATAAGAATGGGGTTAAATAAATTTTTATAAATTTATTTGAGTGTTAAAGAGAATGAAAAAAAAAAATGATTTTTGTGATTTTTAATGATTTTTCCAATTTCTGAAATAAATGAAAAATATATATATTTATAATGAAAAACGAAAAAAATAACAAATATATAAAGTGCAGAAAATTTAAAGTGGGCTACGCACAATTTGTATCGAAGGAAGCAAATCAGACAAGTAATACGCTTGTCGTCTTGGATTGTATCACAGTAATAAGGACCGAGGTGTGGCTTCGATCAGACAGAATACAGCCACCAGGCCCACGATAAATGCTGCCGGGCGCCGACAGACGCCACAGCACCGGGCGCACGTGCCGCACGGGGCTCGCGCGGGCGCCAGTGGCGGGCCAAGGAAGAAAGGGCGCCGGGCGAGCTGGCGTGTCGCAGCGCCGCACATCGTATTTTGAAACGCGTGGCTGGCGGCGTGCGCGACTGGAGCGCGACACGTCACTGAAAAAGGCCTGGCGCCTCTGGCCGGCTCAAGTAAAGGCACTCCTGCACTCGCCATTTTCGATCCATTTGACTGCTTTTTTCCCGAGTCACCAAATGGACATCGCTCATTGTAAAATAAAATTTTCCGAAAAAAATTTTTTATTAAATTCAAATAAAATCAAATAAATTTTAATAAAATTTTTGAAAAACAAATTTTAAAAAATAAATAAATAAAACAAATAAAATTTTGTTGGAAACGATATTTTAACGCTGGAATGATTATGTATACACCGAAGTTACGTGGTGATTAGTGTCTCTGGGCCGTGGGTTATGCCTCTGTAGATATCAGATAGATTCAACTACCATTTGAAATGGTGATTGGCGCGGTAGTTGCGCATTTAAAATTATACATGCATGGTAAAGATTTATATGAAAAGGGTGAATGCTATATGTTAAGGGAATTATGACCAGGGTTCGAAAATTTAAAATGAACAAGAAAAGCTTGAACCTATTGAAATAAATGAATTGGAGGGTTGAAATTTAGCGCCACTTAGGAAATGAACTGGCCGTCAGTAATGGCCAAGTCTATTAGTAATCGCATCCGCATTGCTAGTTAGACTGAAATGAAAATTACATGAATCGTGTTTCCATTTGATCAATGTAGCTGGCTATAGAGGGCGCAGGACGCAGAGAACGCCCACTGTGGCACCGGGGTCGTGCACAATCGTTGCTGACCGCCAGACATCGAGGCCGCAGGTGAGACATGTTAAACATATCGCACGTGCTGGTATACAGTAGACGTGGAGATCCTAGTAACCCCTAAGAGGTTTAAAGACGTATCATCCTCCGACATTCAATGTGGGAAGATCCACTGCACTCATTGGTTCATGCGTAACGAAAGTGTTGGGAGGCTGGTGGAGACTACCTCCGACGACTGTGGATTAGACTAACTGCGTTCTAGCTAGAGAATGAGGCCCGAATATGGTGGAAATGGACAAGGACCTCTAGAGACCTTAGAGGAGCCGTTGTACGTGAGTTCTCTCCTAGGAATTAGGGCGAGAATAAGAATGATAGGTCAAGGTTGCGAGTTAGAGATCTCGGGGACTCTACTCTCAATGGACCTGAGGATCATGGACATGTCAGAGTTCGATGTCATCCTGGGGATGGACTGGCTGATGGCTTACAGGATCGTTATCGATTAAGAGCGCGAGAGATTACCAGCTTATATCGCTAGGATCGCACCCGCATGGTATGTCGTGGGGACAAACATGATATTTCGCCCCGCACAAGATAATGAGTCCAAGTGCTCGTGACATGGCACAGCGCAGCCTTACCTCGAGGACGAGGTGAGACTGCATTTGATCTACCTCGAGTAGTGTGCAAATGTGTGGATGTCAGATGAGCTACCCGACTACCTCCGCAAAGGGTCGACTTCAAAGATCGAGTTACACCTGGTATTTCAATTCATCTCTATGACTCCGTGATAGATGGCATCTGCTGAGCCAGATCGTGAGTCCAGCTTAAAGGAGCTACTCGGACAAGAAGTTCATTGCACTCGAGCACTTCACCCGCGGGCGCTCGGTTCTAATTGCGAAGAAGAGGGGCGAGACCTTCGATCGTGCATAGACTACGTGCGCTGAACAGGTTATGATCAAGAATCTGCACTCCATTACCGAGGATCGACGATTTGTTTGATCAATGAGAGGAGCGCGAGTCTACTCCAAGATAGACCTTCGCACCGGTTAACATCAGCTGAGGGTTGGGGAGACAGATATCCCCAAGACGGCGTTAGGGACGCTACTATGGGCACTTTGAGTTTACTATGATGCCTTTGATTGATTTAATTGGCCATCATTCATGACCTCATGATAGGTATTCCAACCTTATCTGCATCGGGCTTGTCATAGTCTTCGGATGATGATTCGATCTACTCCCAAACGTAGTGGAGCATGAGCATCACTATGATTGTTTTACAAACGTTAAGAGACCACTGGGCTAGGAATGCCAAGTTCAAAAGAAGTGCGAGTTTTGGCGATCGAGGTGAGAGTTCGAGACATGTGGTGTCAAGACTAGGAGGCCGGCCGACCTAGAGAAGGCTGAGACAGAGATGAGTTGGGGAGAGACCGAATACAATCTTCGAGATAGTAGTTTCGGGATCGGGCTGGCATTACAGATGCGAGAATGGATCGCAGCTTGTCCATCTCAAGGTGATTGTAGGATTTCACTCTACGGATATGACCCATGGTCGGGCGTCCCGACCATAGAGAGAGAGATAGAGGATACTTGGAACACTCGTGGATACGTGTTGGTAACAAAGAGGGAGGACCAGTTTTCCTAGTTCTGTGGATGAGGCGTAAGACTTCAGCTTCACGCTAGTTTTAGGACTAGGGCCAGGATTGAGCATGAGTGGCGGGAGTTCCCCAGAGACAGGGATCCCAAGACCTTGGGACAATGCAGTCCTAGTTAGCCGTAGTACAGGAGAGTATACAGTTCATTCCTCCGCACCCTGGCGGTTGGGAGGAACCAGCTTCAGCAGGGTGAGGCGGCACTCCACAAGACAGACGCCAAAGGGGCCAGTGTGGCCGGGTCGGACGGAATGTGATTACTAGCCGAAGGTGGTAATTCCCAAAGTGGTAGACTTATTGGTTGTGGATTGTCGCTTGACATGGATGAGTTGACAACCATCGGGTTGCTCTTAACTCGAGACCTTGGCCGCTGTCATAACGATACTGATATTGATTCGGGCTTAGAGGTTAAGGCCTTTAGAGAAGCCAAGTATAGATGTTCTTCCTCAGATGTAGGGTGAGATCGACTCAATGTGTGCTCGGGATTATGAGTGAGAGATCTCTCGAGGATTCTCGCTCATGGTGGAACTGGATCGCTTGTCACAAAGATGACATCATTGCGCTCAGATGCATCTGCAACATCCCGTCGAAGCCTGGGTGGGCAACAGAGTATCATTCACCACTCTCGTGAGTGCTGGTCGAAGCTGTCTTTTGAGGACTATGTTCATGAAGACTCATAGTTGAATCGTGAAATAAGAGGCCTCAAGTGTAAAGCGTATGCTGCCTGAAGCACATGGAAAACACACTCTGTTAAATTATCACATAGACTTGTGAGTCGAAAGTGATGTGAGCCTGAGTGACTCGAGGTGAAAAACACAATTTTAATGTGCCATCGCGTGCACTTCAGAGTTTACATGATGTGAGCCCGGAGCGACTTAAGATTTGATACCCATCGAAATTGCATTGGTGTTGTTGAGTCGGCAAGGGCTCTAAGATATGAATGTCATTCATGACATGGACTAGATTTGACTCGCCCATTGACGGCCAGTACTGTGACCTTAGAGAGGTTAGCTGCTACACACCAAGCAAGGGCTGTGTAGGTTACGTGGTAGCATGGATTTACATACGGTGTTAGAGGCATACGTTGCTAACATGTGTCCCGGATCATATGGGTAGAGGATTAATTGGGTTCTTAGCGGAATTCGCCTACAACACGCTTATCGCGATGACAATGGCATCCATATGAGGTATCAGATTTGAAGGAGGCCATGTAGATTATCATATGTCGACCAAGGTAAATGAGGGCTCCATCACTGGTCCCGATCCGATTAGGAAAGGAGCTTGATGATGATAGTTTTCCTCACGCCCGAGTTTAAGAGTTATGTGGATGTGCGACGCCGACCCTTAGAGTTCAGGTCGTGGATCACGCTCTTCAAGGTGATGCCTAAGAGGAGTGATCAGGTTCGACAAGCACTTTAGCCATATTGCCGAGATTTATTTGATCTTCTTCAGATACCAGGAGGATAAGCGCGGTTAAGGCATCAAGCTGGCTTTACTGGCCGAAGATGTCGTGTCCATTAGCGTATTTCACGCCTCCAGTTCGAAATATACCTGCATCCAAATTTCGTGTGCGGATCGGGATGGATTGAGGCTTGACACCGACGGGACTCGAGGAGGGACTATCAGGCATTTTGATAGCCGGATTAGGTTTTGCGACGCAAGACCGTGCAATAGTGAGAGTGCTATGGCAGCACCGTGGAGTGGAGGAGAGTCAACGTGGTGCCAGGACACGATGCGGCCACTTATCCCTTCGCTTGCGTGACAAGCGTATACATGGCCGGGTACATTTAAATGACTAATTTACATGCATGGTACAGTGCACGTTGTATATGCATGTGAGTGACTGAGATTGTCCTGAATTTCGGGACGAAATTCTTTTTAAGGAGGGCAGAATGTAAGACCCGAGAAATTCCAATTTTTGGAAAAAGGGCAAAATCGTAATTTCAATTACAAAATTGTTAATTTCGATTAAAAATCCGTAATTTATTCTCTAGATCTCGGATGACGAAACGGATTTCACCGTTGGAATCGTCTCGAAAAATACAGTTAGCACGTAAAATTTCGTAATTTTCCGAGACAGTTGAAGTCGGCACGCTGGCGCATACAAGCCGTGTCAGAAACGATTTCCGATGTGACGAAAGTCAAGATATAGCATGTACTCATGTACCATAAGTGGTATGAGTAGAGAAATGATGAAAATGACCGTCGAGGTAGTGCCGAATATCAACTGTAAAAGAGGACATATGGCTCACATGGACTCGATTTTGGGGTGCCACAAGAAGTCAAATTAATAAATAGTGCTTCTTCTCCAATAAAGGCTAAGTGATGTAGTGGCTGGATCGGGATTTCGTGGGAGCAGCAGATTTTCCATTCCTTTGCTTGCAGAGAGAGTCTTAATTTCTCTCTAGTTTTCCTACAGTCCTACCACAAGGCCTTCTAAGAAGAAAGGAGAGAAATGCTCTACGGATGTGCTACGCTGCGGACTCCGGATCGGGAGTTTCTTCAACCTCGAGGCAGGATTTCACCTCTACTTGGTTTTATTCCATTTCTTTAGTGTTTTTCGAATGTTCTGAGTCGAACAGGCCAGTCAAGTCAAGCTGATCGGTCCCAAACATGGGACCGAATTAATACAATTTTTTGAAATTAAATGGAGCAGCCCGTGAATGCCCACGGCCGTGTGGGTATGGAAAATGGGTATGGTGGTGTTAAATCATGCTTTGATTGAATTTGGGCCGAATGGTCGTGGAATTTCGGGTTCACTAAGGAACCGTTGATTTAGGATCTTTCAGAATAGCAACGAGGGGTTTCATCATTCCCAAACAATATTCAAGAATATATTTTCGAAATTATAAAGTTTAGTTAAGTAATTCGAATCGAATTGTTGGTGTTTGAATATTAGCTCAAGAGAGCTAATTTTGATTGCTGTAAAAATGATAATTACATAACATGCTTCAGTGGATTAATTTTTATGCGAATATATTCATGTTTATATATTTGCATGTGATTAGACTATATTGGAATTGGCATACATGCATTCCATATGCACTGGATCACCCTAGGATTATAGTAGTGAGTGCATGAGATAAGTCTAGAGGAAAATGGTTCGGAGGGTAGTCTAAATATTAATTATCTGAGGGTGTCCATAAACTTAAAATATCATCCGCTTCTGAAATGCCCAATTGATATTCTCTGAGGGTAGTCCAGAACAATTTATATATCAATCGTCTGAGCTACTCAATTGATATATACATCGGAGGGTCAGTCTAATTAATAAAAATAATAATTTCATACAAGGCTTTAGGCGAGTGTGAGAGAGCCTGGGTGAGGACTCTGGATCCGAGTTGAAGTCGTGCAGAGACATTCAAGCAGGGATCATGCATTTGCTCACAATGTGTGCTTAAATTGGAACATTGCATCAGACTTGGGGTGGTGAGTACTCCACTTTAGGGCTTACTTCTCCTCCTACTGAGCTTTAGCTCACCCCGTCGTGATCCCTTTATTTTACTGTGCACAGAGCTATGAGGGACGACTCGCCCCAGAGGCCGAGCCTCAAGAAAACCGGTAAGCTTTGATCAAGCCCACATGTATTAGAATTTGAGTATTTTGGATATATGTATAAGAGCCACTACACCCTTAGAACTATGGGACATGGTTAATTTGTTGATGGATATTGTTTTATGGGCCCAAGAGGCCGTTTTTATCCATGTTGTTATCCTTGGAATTATATTAAGACCTGCTTGGGATGTAGTTTATGTGTAATTGTGGTTCTTTGGGTAGAGCCCTCACAAAGGAGACTCGCCCGATTTTCCGAGGCGGTGTCACTCTGCAACCCACGTCCATTCTGCGGTTCCGGTCGATCGGTAGTCAACCCGACCCCTGGTTTCGGCGCCACACAAAGCCATGTCCCATTCATGCTCAAAATCATTGTTCACCATCTAATCCGTCCAGTGGAATTCTCCTCGCATGGATTTTTTCACCAATCGGGCATTGAATTCCTTTTGTTCTACCACAAAGATCACCCACCGCCTTGGTAAGGTTCAGAATTGCTTACAAATCGGGGGAGATCGCTATGGTGATTGAGGCTAAGACCAAGAGTTATATCAGGATGTGGAGGAGGTGCATAAGTCGGGGGTAACATCAGAGGAGGGTGTACCCATCCATTGGTTTCTATAGTCCTCGCGGACATGTATGCTTCTGTGGTTTCTCTCCACAGTGGTACTCATCAGATTGCTTCTCCCTCTTCCATTTGGTCACAATTCAAACCCACTGAAAATGTAATCCTGCAGTATAAATATGGCACACAAAAACATTCCTGCAGCACTTTTTTTTTTTTTTTTATAGTGAAATGAACAAAAAAAACAAAACTGATAGTGAAAAAATAAAAGGAAAATTTCACCAGAACTTGTAATGAAGATCACAAGTGTTCTACATCTCGTCAAATGCACTTAGGCACCATCCCCGGCAACGGCGCCATTTGATTCGTGCTACTAGAGGGTGAGCGAAAATCAACAAAATTTATATTCCTAAAAGCTCTTCCTACCGCCGTGAGTCAAGCTACCGCAGTATAGCGGCCCAGAGTCGAACACAGGATGGGTTTTCTTCGCATAAATGATTCATGAGGAAATCAAAATCGCGAATTAAATTCGGATGGCCAGTAAAAAATGTGGGTCAGGGTGGTTTGCAACCAAATTTAAATAAAGTAAAATAAATAATCCCTGAAGTCTCGCCACCGGTTTAGTGGTTCTAAGGTAACCAACATGTCCCCTGGGTATTTTTTCCCTCGTTATTGGGGGATGCGACGACATATAATCATTTCCGAACCTGGATCTTCATTTAGCTTTAAAAACTAAACCCTATGATTTTCCCTTTTGAAACATAGCATTTTAAATGGGCATAAATGTTCCTAACAGTGAAAACACATCTCAAAAACCCTACTCCACGATAACTAGCAGGAGACAACTAACCGAGCCTCAATGGATCTAGTGAAAGTATCCATTGAACCCAAAAAACTCGCTAAATACACATTAAAGAGCATGCTTAAAAGATTTTAAATTCAAGTGAGAAGCAGAACTTAAACAACCAAAAAATACGGTGTTAAAAAACAAGGGACCGTGCGTTACTTCTCCAAACTCCTAGCCCAACAAATTCCTCCTTCTTCAAGGAGGAAGAGGCCCACAAACATCCTCTGAGCTGTCATCCCCGCAGGAGTGTTCGCAGCCGAGAAAAGGGAGAGAAAATGAGAGAAAAGGAGAAAACGGAGAACTGAGTCTCAATTTTACTTACAAAGAAAAACTGTCCTTCAATGTTGTATCAAAATGGCTTATGTAGCCTACAAAACTAAGTGAAATACTCATACAATCCAAACATAAGTGATTACAACAAGGGTAGAAAGGAGATAAAACCAAAACTATAACAAAAAGAACAAAGCTGAGATGCAGAGAACAGGGTCATAGAAGGAACAAAGGTTTCGGAGGTAGAACAATGCACGCAGAATGTTTTTCCCGCAAGTGGTGGTTTTCACATTTTGCTCTTTCTTTCCTTCCGATCTTTGATCTCGTAATGTCAGTTTGACTTCAATTCTTCGCAGGCTTAGATCGACTCAACAATTTCGCATAATTAGCTCGCAAACTCGTTGTAAAATTTGCCACAAAATGCGCGATCAATAAAATAGTAGGGACCTTAATGTGCAAATCGGGTTAATTAGCATGATTAGTACACAAAAATCACTCAAAACTTATAATAAATAGGGTTCAAAATAGCACTTTTTGGGCACTAATCAGACTCTACGCTCCTCGATCTTGTCCTTCGTTCCTGTACACTCAGTACCTACGCATAGATAAAAACTACGTGCTAAGCATTTTCATGCTTAGTGGTTCTATACGATTCTCTCTTTATTTCAGCTTAAATCAAATCATGCACTTCCATAAGACAATGCATTCGCATTTTCTTAAATGACCAATGTAGTACAATACATAGTTAAAAGATATATTTCCATTTAATCAATTACAATTCATTGGTCATCTCAAACTATGCATTTCATGTGCAGCAAATCATTCAGATCATAAATCATGCACTTTTTCATTCTCATTATCATTTTGCATTTTAGCCCTTATCAAATTTAAATATGCTTTTGGTGCACAAGATAACGAATCACCGGTACTCCAGCTCTGGTTGCAAAAATGTAAACACGCTTTATAAAATATGTACTCTACTGTACATCATCGATATCGGTTCCACATATGGATCTAAGATGACACAATAGTCTGCTTATTCGCTTCTTATTGGTATACCAATCTATCTTTAACTCGAATTTAATGGTTAACATTCTATTAAGGGCATTCAAATCATTTATAGGAAATTACAATATAGTATGTATTTTTATACAAACAAATCATTTCAATACTCATGCAATTTTCATGTCATTTATTTCGCAATCAATCAATTTCTCAAATTTCTTAACTTAAATCAACTTACAATTCATTTCACAATTTATTTGCATCAAATCAATTTAAAACAATTCAACATGTAATTCAAACATTTTGAAGATAGAGATGCGAAATAATGAGAGAAGGTGTAGAACAAACCCAAAAAGCTTTGCATTTTGATTCCAATCCTCGGAATCTCGATCTTAGTTTGAGCTTTCCTCATCATCAGCCCCTATTCCAATACAATTAGTAGAAATTAATATTATTCGTATGCATCTAGTGGATTTTGGTTAGGTTGATTTCTTTCTGGAGCTTACACGTATTCTTAATCTCATTAGCAAATAAGGGCAAGATACAAGCCCGGTATGGTTGTTAGTTTCCCAAACTTTAATCTATCACATAACCAAAATACTAAAAAATTTTCCCTGCCTTAAAATCCTTTTCCAATAGTACTTTTGATCAACTAAATCATCCCCAAAGGAAGATTAAGTCAAAAACCTCAAACAAATTAATTAACACCATGCAAGGACCTGTTATTTTCCGCCAGGTACTGACTTTATTACCCAAAAATTATTTAAATGGTCTTCAAAATTATGAAAATCTCCATTTTATTCCTTTATATATCCAATGATGTCTCCTGAAAATTTTCAATTCCAAAACCTTCTCTAAGGCCCTCAACCTCAAATACATAAACAAGGCAAACATGTCGTTTTTTTTTTTTTTTTCCGCATACAGTTCCTCTTTAAAACGTCTCACCAAACCAATCCTAATGTTATGCAAAATTAACTTCAAACAGTGATTTGATTAGCTATACTCAAGGCTCCAAATCCAACCCCAAGCACCCCAAATCATATTATGAACCAATTGGTCCAGCTTAACTTTTAATATCCCAAAACCCTAACCTACTAATTTTGACAAACTTTGTAACAAAACACTTTTTAAAATCAAATAAATTCTCAAGTAAATTTTTTCAACATAAAACTTAATATTTCCAAGACCATATATTCCTTCCCAAAACCTTTAATCATCCCAACAATCTATTCTCATAAATTCCAAAACATAATTAGCCAAAACAGTCCCAAACTCAAGTTACGGCATTTTAATGCCAAATTGGTTAGCTCACTGGATCACCTACTGTTATTCTTGATTTCTGGCTCTAATTCCATAAATTGTAAATGGTTCATTCACTCATTTGAAGCTAAGGGTTCTAAGGTTTTTCTAATTGGAATCACCTAATTTGGATCACCAAAACTCAAGTTATTGCATTTTACATCTAGCCTACTCTAATTTGCAAAATAGAATTTGCACATAACTCAACTTTGATAGATTTTTAGGCACTTTGCGGTTACAATTTGCATCCACTTCTTTCAAGTAAATTATTCTCCTAGAAGTCTAGTTTACCAAAAATTTTGAATCTCTCAAATTGGATGAGTGAAACTCAACTTATGGCCAAAACACCATAACAATACCCAAAACAGAGCATACACTTGAGCTACCCGAGCTCACCTTTAAGCCCATATTCAGGATCCTTAGAGCTACAATTTGCTCCTAGTCCATTCTATACATTTATAAATTTCATTCTTACTGACTTTACTAAATCGGAATCGCCTAATAATATTATTTGAAAGTGTTTATACGAAATGGAATGTCGGCCTAAACGGTTATTTTGTTTTTGTATATGTTTTGGCAAATGAACTCGACTAGCAACTCAGACTCGGTTTGGATCCACCAATAGGGTCGGGCCGAGAATGGGGTGCTATAGGAATCCTAATCTTGGAAGGTCTTCACTTGACATGTGATCTTGAATACCAAGTTCCTATCTTTCGGGACTTTGGAAATTCCTTTTTCCTGAAAAAGCAATCCATGACTTTGAAGAACATAATTAAGTGCCACTTGTCACTCATCTCAAATCAAACATTAATAGCTACTAATCTTGGTTCATTATCATTAAAACCTTTGTTAAAGGTACTATTGCTCCAACCGAACAATTATATCCTTAATTATGAAAGGCAATAAGATATACTTAAGAAGATCACATGGAATATAATAGCATATTTATACTTTTCAAAGGGAGTCATTATATTTGCAACTTCAGATTTTTAGCTATTTCATTGAGACTAATGTTGCATTATCTTCTTAGATGTGGCTCTTGATTGATTAATTACAAACAAGGTTAAACTACCAATTCTCAGGAAGACTATGATTCTAATGATTACATATTTAATTAGAATATTGTTAGTATCTATACTCAACCTTGATACCTTACTTACTATGAGCAACTATTAGATATATTAAGAAAAACTAAGAAACATATGCAATAAAATAGAAGTGTTTTGTACGAATATGAAGGAAAATATATAAAAGTATTTTTGTAATACCCTATACCTTGATGTTAGAGGAAATATTGTAAATTTTGAAAAAGTGAAAGATAAACAAAAATGACTAAATTCATCAATCTTCAAGAAGTACCCATTGTGGCTAACAGCGCAGTACCCGAATCGGGATGATAGTATTCAGAGGCTAATTTTTTCGACAGTCACCCCACATTAAGATGCGCTTGTTCGAGTTTAGTATCTGAATACTTTATTTAAAAAATAGAGGAGTTCCCTTGAAACTATTCACAAAGTATTCATTTTTTTTGCTGATTGTATTAAAATATATATATATATATATATATATATATATATATATATATATATATATATATATATATATACTTTTTCGTCTCTCTCGTTCACCAACAATTACTTTTTTTATGCTGCTTCACCTTACCCATTTGAAGGCCCACCCCATCGTTTATCTTTACGATCATCTTCTTCCCCAAGAAGCTCGTGCACTCATCTGCTCAGTCCTATAACTAGTGAAAGCTACTTGAGGTATTTGGATTTATTTGTGAGATTTTATTTTATTTTTTGGTGTTGAGTTTGTGATTTAGGGTTAGAAAACTTAGATATGAAAATGATAAGATTTCGGACGGAAATGGATAAGGAGATGATGGGTTGTGTTCCATTTGAAAAATATTTGCCCTTTATTTACCCTTCACAAATGGATAAAATGGGTAAATCAACTCTTCAAACGAATAAGGATGAATAATGGAATTTTTTCAGCAAATCTAAAGTATCAGAAATATCCACTTCCCTTAGTTCCTAAATGAAAAGGGAGAAGTGGAGAACTAATCATTTAGTTGCAATTATAAAGACTAAAGATGGTCCGTTTGATTATCTCAATCTGGGAGTTCACATTCTCAGTCTGTATATTTTCAAAGGAAAAAAACAAAAGAATTTTATAGTGAGAATCATTAAAGAGAAAAAAAAATAGAGAGTGGATCCTGAAAAAATAACATAGAGACAAAATTTGGTGGATATTAATAGAGAATAGAAAGAGGCTGACAAACTTTAAAAGTTGAAGCTAGGTCATATTTACTTTTCACAATCGAATAAAATGAAAAAGGTCAAATAATGGAAGGTCCTTAATCCCTAATTCAACATTAAAATACAAAATCATTGACCAAGATATGCCTTTTCGTGACTCATTCTTATTTAATGATTTTATTTGTTTAAGTGTCCTAAAAGCATTAGTTTATTCTCAATGAAAGTCGCATTTTAGGGTCCCAAAGTGAATTTGGCACCAAAACAATTTTCTTATTCAACTTTGATTTTTTTTTTCCTTTATCAAAATGTACTATAAAACCATGACTTTTGTTTCATTTCATGAAGATTTCCAAATGCAAGTTGCCGCTAAATAAAAGTGACCAACAATGTTACTTTTATGTTTTAGGGATTTTTTTTTTCTTTTATTTATTTATATTTACCGGTTTTGCAAGTGTTACATCTTCTTGATTGAATGATGATGTATAAAATTCATCAATTTTCCCAATAAGGTGTTTTACTAATGTAATTAAATGTAATTAATACTTGTCCTTTTTTTTAACATTTTGTATTTTTATAGTTAAAAATAATATTGCTTTGATTTTGTTACTTCTTTTATAGGTAAGCGATGTCTAACTCATTGATGTTGTTTGTTTTTGTAATGAGAAAATAGTGAGAACACAACAAGTGATTAGTACTCAAAAAGCTATTATTTGAACCCCGGTTTATTATGTGTTTGAGCATTTTTTTTTACGCATTTCAATTCACGCAATTAACCCAATTTTTATACATTATGGTCCATGTTATTCTATTGATCGTATTTTGTGGCAAATTTTGCGCTTTTGCGAGCTAATAGTGCCAAAACTATTGAGTCGATCCAAACACGAATAATCTGGGTCAAACTCAAAGATTGCAGATCGTATAATTGTGAAGAAAAAAGAAGAGAAGAAAATACAAGGAAATTAGAGCAGCTACAAAATTGGCTTCCTGTAGCACTATTCACCATCCTGCCATTGCCACTATCCACCCTTGACTTCCTACTGCCCGTTTTTGCCTTTTGTTCCCTTTTTGGTTTTTTTCCCATTTTATCCTTGTATTAGCTTAGGATTTTGGTTATTTTTGTAATTTTGTAAAGGGGCTGGCTACAAAATCCCCAAGCCAAGCACAGTAAAAAAAACACTTAATCAATAAATTTTTGGGAGAAGATTTCAGCTCTCCCATTTTCCCGTTTCTTCCCTTTTCTCTCACTTTCTCTATTACAACATCCTCCTCGAGGATGACAACTCTAGGATGAGCGTGCCAAAGCCATTTTTCCTTGAAGCGGAAGCACATGTGGGATCAAGGCAATCGAGGTTTCCCATGTTTTGCACCTTAGGTATTTTCTACCATTTATGGTTTCGCCGAACGTGAAGCTTTAATCCCTTCAAGGTTATGAATGATCAATATTTCTGATAAGCTGGGTTCCTTGATGCTTAATAGATCCATTGACACCAAGTAGTTACCATCTATGGGTTATTGAAAGGCTTATCCAAGGATATTTTTATTTTTCCAAATTTTAGGTCTATCCCTTCCTGATCACTATAAAACTACAAGCACTTGGTGTTTTAGGCCTCATTGTATACTATTGTTAGATACAATGACACCAAATAGTTATCATTTATTACCGTTGGAAAGTGAGTCAAGGTGATGTTATTTAATTGTCCTAGAGACCATCAATGGAAGGCAAATACCAATTTTTTCAAAGATAGTTATTTGTATCGCTTACGCTTAAATGAAGAACTGACTGGGAGATGACTATTATATGTCATCCTCCTCAACACAAGGAAAAGACTCGAGGAACCTCGCTTGCCCCGTGACCTGTACTCTAATGACCTAACACTACAAGGAATTACTTTTGCACTTTTAATTTGTTTTTATTTTCAGCTTTTAAACCATCAACTCCCGCTTACCAAAACCCCAAAAATCCAAATTGAATTCAATGCTACTGTGTAATAACGTTAGTCATTTGCAAAGAAAACCCATCCCGAGTTCAACCTCAGATCACAGCATCAAGAGTAGCTTTGGCATGCTAGTAGGAGAGGAATTTAGGATACAAATATTGTTGATTCCGACACCCTATCAGGTACCGAATCAACAAGATGTTGATTATGGGGGATAGAGTTGTGGCTCGAATCCTATAGGTGTGCCTCTCTGGGATAACATACAAATAATTGTTGGAAATGATATACCTAATAAGCTAATATCAATATACATTTTAATAGACTAATAAAGTCTCCTATGAAAAGAGAAAAGAAATTTCAACCTTGCCTAGTAAAGATTTGAGATAATGATGTGACTCGAATGCTTAAAATGCATAAGAGATTTGAGATGGATGAAGTCGAAGTTGCTTGTTGAACAAATACCACTTCGCTTACATGTAAATTCACCAATTTGTAACTTTAATCCTTTCCTACTAGAAAATGATGATAATGGCAATGTTCCAAATCCACTTAACTATTGAACACATGGGGTGGAGATGAAAAGGAGGAGAAGACGAGGGAGATGGAAGATGAAAGACAATGTGCAGACATAATAAGGTTAGAGTTGAGAACCATCATGAGGAAGGGTGTTCATTTTTTGTAGTTGTTCGTGAGGCAATTGAAAGAGAACAAATGAGATATGTGGCTTTGGATGGGCAAGGTTGTAACTTGTCGAACAATCCAAATATAAAAGGTTCATATGACCCACTAAAATACCACAATTTCACTTCATTTTCCATCATCACCGCACTTGAAAATATTGAAAACATTGGTCATATTGTTTCAAGTGATTGGACCCCATGGAGAAAGAACATTACAAGATACTTAAGTGGAGAGTTCACTGTTGGACAAATATTTAATTCAAAGGAAAATTTGCAACATGTTGTAAAGATGTAATCCATTATTTCTCACCAAGAGTATGTTGTTTTCTCATCGATAAAGCAGTTGTTAGTCTTAAGATGTAAGAAGGCCACATTAATGTCCATGGAGAATTTGTGTCAGAGTTATTAAAGGACATCTTTTAATTGAAATTAAGAAATACAATGGCCTACACACATGTGTCAATCCTTGCATTAACTAAGATCATCATCAATTAGATTCGAACATGATAGCTGCTCATATAGAGGGGATGATTAAAGCACAATTCACAATTTCAGTGGTTGCCATTCAAGCAAGTCTCTAGAAAAATTTGGGTATCATATCTTACATGCTCAGGCTTCACAAAGCAAGCGTAGCGATGACTAATTTATTCGATAATTTTATAATTCATATGCTCAACTCCCACATTTTTTGGTGCACTAGAGCAAGCAAACTACGATGCATTATAATTTCTAAAATATTCTCAGGTGATATAGGCAAACGCAGGAGGTGTTCTAAAGAGTCTTCCGGGCATTTCTATCATTTTGTTGAGAGCTTTAAGTATTATGGACCTAATTTTGACTATCGACTGCATACAATACTTGTATGGAAAGTATAAAAATATTAAATAGATTAATATGGAATGTGATGAAAATAATCAATTGTTCCCTCTTGCTTTTGCTTTGTGTAAGGGTGAAAATGTTATAGTGTGGGTGGTTTTCGCATGATCAAAACTTCAGGTAACCCTGAGAAGTGGGTATTTATCTCTTATCGTCATCCGAGTATTAAGGATTGCACTTTCTCGATGTTTATCTTAGTTGGTTTGAACTAGACGCCAATCACTTCGATTTTAATGTGTTATCTTGCAAACAACTTTATGACTTGATTTAAAGACAATGCTTGAAAATCTTGTATGTGTGGCGACTCGAAGAACAAAGTTAGAAAAATTTAAATACGATATGATCATAATTATGAATTAATCCAGATGCACTTTCATGGTTAGAGGCTATTCCGTTTGAGAAATGGGCATTATCGATGATGCGGAGGTCGACGATAGGTATAATGACTACGAAAATGTCGAAATGTTCGAGAGAAGTGTTCTTAAAGGCACAAGTCACAAGGATCGTATTCGCTCATTGACATTTTATCAGGGTTAATAGTTACTGCTAGAGAAGACAACATGGTTCTAGTCGCTTAAGCCTATGAACAAGACACTCCTTATGTCGATGCTAAGATTAATGCAAATGTGATTAACACAAGTTCTCATGAGGTTGTTCTATATGATCATTTCCAAGGGCTATTTCATGTCAAGGCTAGTATGCATATTAAAAAGAACATTAAGTGGTGGGCGAACATATCATGTGAACTTACGTGAACATGGATGCACTTGTGGCAAATTACTCATATATGGATTCCCATGCAATAATATTCTCACAGTTTATAAAGCTCATTCAATTGATTTTCGATCATTTCTCTAAAATTATTACACCACACATGCATACTTTAACACTTGGGCGCCCTTGTTTAACCCCATACACAATGAGTATGAGTGGCCTCCATATGACGGTCCAATTATTGTGCCTGTAGAATCGATGAATCGTGTGTCAAGTAGGAGACCTAAATCGACTTGTTTGCATAATAAAATGGATGTTAGAGAAGAAAAAACCTCAATTACATGTGGTTTATACAAACAAAGTGGTCACAATCATCGCTCTTGACCAAATAGGAACATACGTGATGAAACTTCATAAAGTAACATTTACATTGTATTTATTCTCTAACAAAGATGGTGCTAATTGTAACTTTTGGATGGTGATAATTGGAACTTCATGAAGTGACATCTACATTGTATTTGACTTGCTTTTGTTATTTACATTTTGAACGATATTTATGTTCTTAGGTAGACTTTATAATTTTTTTACATATTATATGATATTTGTACTAGATCTTCCTTAGTTATTTAGGTTGTATGTATTTGGGAAAATCCTCATATTATAGGGGATACTCTACCAAAATTTTTAAAAATGTTTTAAGTTCTAATGTTATAAACTAGTAGTTTTACAATGATGGAGCATGGAAGGGACATATCTGACCTAGATCCACTTGATCGTTTTATTTTGGTTTTACAAGATAGACAGGTTTTAATTGGTAGACTCTAGACAGGTATATAAATATTCACATGTTGATATTTTAATATTCACATATCGCTATTAGTTTTTTAATTATGTTCTTAATTTGGATCGAAATTAATATTCACATGTTAATATTCAGAGCTCAATTTAGTACGACATGTTGCCATCATTGGTAGGGATGCTCAGAAATGGAAATGACCCTTGTATTCGCTCATATATCGTAGACAAATTCAAATTCTTCAACAATGTATATCATATTGAACACATAACATTAGATTGGCCAATTAATGAATCTTTTTGAGATGGTGACGGAGACACATACCTTCATTTACCTATTGGATAGATGGTCCTTACTCTATAGATGTAGCCATGATTTTAGGATTGTGTATTCACGGGCCTCCCATCACGAGCACATGTGATATAGATTGGTCAGTGTTATGTTCAGAGCTTTTAGGTGTGGGTCCGCCTCTCATCTAAGATTAGAGGTTCAACCCATTCCGCACAAAGGCTCACGCTAACAGCTTCTCACATCTACCAAGATGAGTTGATGATATTATTTTTGTAGTGTTGTGCCTGTGCTTTTATATTACAATTACAGTGGAGTATTATTTTCAAACAAGAGTGGTACTTGTGTACAATTATGTTATCTTCCACTATTGAGAGATTCCCACTCAAATTTCTTATTATAGCGTCATGGGCCATAGCTTTAGCTACTCATAGAGAGCTATGTCATGCAAGTTTGGATAGTGACACAGAGATTTTAGGACTCATCACCCTATTACAGATATTTTCTTACAACCATTCAATATATTTCATTATTGTTAAAGTCAAGGTTAAAATATCTAGCTTTCTGATTTCCGATATATCTGCATTTGATTTATGGATATATCGGTGAATATTTTTACATGAATATCGATATATTGGAAATTAACAAAATACTTTGAAATTCATGAAATACTTTGTAAAAGTGTAAATGACATTAATGATGAAATATACAACATTGATATTATATCAGAATGGTCTTTCAAACCAAAATGAAGATTGATGTGGTTCCATTGCAACATTTGATGAAAAGATCCCATCTCGCAGCACAATACTACACAAGCACAAAAGTCGCCCATAATATTGATTATAAGATCAAATGCTGTCATGCATAACATCCCGACTTGTACCACAACCTCTCCATGGATAGAAATCTCGGAGTTCACTCACATGCAAATCCTTGTTGCATTTGATATGGAGTTTGGAATGACATTTGTGGATCATGAGGATAGTTAATCATTCCTTATTTACCAATGGAACCTGAAGGATGTGAAGAAGAGTGACTATAACTCATTGTGTAAGGAGGAAAAACGTTGGCATCATTGGATGAATCACTATATTGAGTGCAAATGCTCATGGACTCCAAACTAGCCGAAAACGAATCCTCATTGTGTTGTGTCATCCTTCTTCGTCGACCTTTATATGGATTTCCAATGGTTCTAATACTGACCAATTTCTCCAGACGAGTCTTTATCTTATGTAGCATGAATTCATCTTCATCAGTGAATGGACTCCAATGGATATTTACTTTGTTGTCGATCTGCATTATCCCCACCATCATTTCCAGTATCACTACCATCATTGGTCCCCTCTCATCTTGAGCCATCATAGCCTGTAGTATAAGTACCAGCAAAACTATGTCTACTACTATGTTCACACTTGAATCAAAAGAGGGTCGAGAAGTGACAACGGGCTGAAATGAGTCTCTAGTGTCTTGACTGAAACTTTCATTATGAACTTCTTTAGATAAAACCCGCTCAACATCAACACCTGCTTCTCGAACATGTGCAACAATTCGTGGATCAGGATTTCCATTTTCATCATCTAAACGGAGAGGTCTAGCCCATTGAAATAATTGATTATCCTCTTCTTCACCAAACTTGGCTGAAATGTCAAGTAAATCAAGGTAATATTTTTCAAAGAACTTTATCTACCTGGGCTCTCGCTTTGCATATCTTGTATCTTTAGTTTCATGTCAGAGTAACAAAACCAATTGTTAGAGTCTAGTGTTTTTAGCCGCATTTAATAATTTTGTATGGATCAAAGCAAATGTGCTCTAATTTCTCTCACATGCTGAAGATGATGCAGTTTGGGAAATAACCTTAAGGGCCAAATTCCTCAATGTGGGAGCGTGGTTTCCATACATAAACCACCATTCACCAAGTAATGTACCACAACACTCAAAATCTAATAATAACATGGTAATGGACTTTACTTTAAATTTTTAATGAGAAACAACACTCACTAGGAACCATTAAATCTCTGATGTTATTGTCGCCAATCACCTAATCTCTTTAGCATCTCAAACATTATGTCAGGAATTCAAAATGCACTTGTCAAATTAATATATGTAAGTGTAACCAAATA